>CAJUXP010000496.1:0-29421 GCA_910591515.1 Cerceris rybyensis | reverse complement strand
GTTTTTTGCCTCCGCAGTGACAGCGGAGACAAAAGCGCCCGCAGAGATGAAATAAACGCATTTTGCTACACCGATTCAGCGCGGATGCGTTTTTTATCTCCGCGGTAGCTGCTGAGAAAAAAACGACCATTGGAGATGATAAAAAACACATTTTGCTACACAAGTTCCCCGCTGTATGCATGTTTTGCCCCCGCAGTGACAGCGGAGACAAAAGCGCCCGCAGAGATGAAATAAACGCATTTTGCTACACCGATTCAGCGCGGATGCGTTTTTTATCTCCGCGGTAGCTGCTGAGAAAAAAACGACCATTGGAGATGATAAAAAACACATTTTGGTACACAAGTTCACCGCTGGATGCGACTTTTGCCTCCGCAGTGACAGCGGAGACAAAAGCGCCCGCAGAGATGAAAGAAACGCATTTTGCTACACCGATTCAGCGCGGATGCGTTTTTTATCTCCGCGGTTGCTGCTGAGAAAAAAACGAGCATTGGAGATGATAAAAAACACATTTTGCTACACAAGTTCACCGCTGTATGCATTTTTTGCCTCCGCAGTGACAGCGGAGACAAAAGCGCCCGCAGAGATGAAAGAAACGCAATTTTCTACACCGATTCAGCGCGGATGCGTTTTTTATCTCTGCGGTTGCTGCTGAGAAAAAAACGACTATTGGAGATGATAAAAAACACATTTTGCTACACAAGTTCCCCGCTGTATGCATGTTTTGCCTCTGCAGTGACAGCGGAGACAAAAGCGCCCGCAGAGATGAAATAAACGCATTTTGCTACACCGATTCAGCGCGGATGCGTTTTTTATCTCCGCGGTTGCTGCTGAGAAAAAAACGACCATTGGAGATGATAAAAAACACATTTTGCTACACAAGTTCACCGCTGGATGCGTTTTTTGCCTCCGCAGTGACAGCGGAGACAAAAGCGCCCGCAGAGATGAAAGAAACGCATTTTGATACACCGATTCAGCGCGGATGCGTTTTTTATCTCTGCGGTTGCTGCTGAGAAAAAAACCGCCTTTGGAGATGATAAAAAACACATTGTGCTACACAAGTTCACCCCTGGATGCGTTTTTTGCCTCCGTAGTGACAGAGGAGACAAAAGCGCCCGCAGAGATGAAATAAACGCATTTTGATACACCGATTCAGCGCGGATGCGTTTTTTATCTGTGCGGTTGCTGCTGAGAAAAAAACGACCATTGGAGATGATAAAAAACACATTTTGCTACAGAAGTTCCCCGCTGTATGCATGTTTTGCCTCCGCAGTGACAGCGGAGACAAAAGCGCCCGCAGAGATGAAATAAACGGAAATTGCTACACCGATTCAGCGCGGATGCGTTTTTTATCTCTGCGGTTTCTGCTGAGAAAAAAACGACCATTGGAGATGATAAAAAACACATTTTGCTATACAAGTTCACCCCTGGATGCGTTTTTTGCCTCCGTAGTGACAGAGGAGACAAAAGCGCCCACAGAGATGAAATAAACGCATTTTGATACACCGATTCAGCGCGGATGCGTTTTTTATCTCCGCGGTTGCTGCTGAGAAAAAAACGACCATTGGAGATGATAAAAAACACATTTTGCTACACAAGTTCACCGCTGTATGCATTTTTTGCCTCCGCAGTGACAGCGGAGACAAAAGCGCCCGCAGAGATGAAAGAAACGCATTTTGATACACCGATTCAGCGCGGATGCGTTTTTTATCTCTGCGGTTGCTGATGAGAAAAAAACGACCATTGGAGATGATAAAAAACACAATTTGGTACACAAGTTCACCGCTGGATGCGACTTTTGCCTCCCCAGTGACAGCGGAGACAAGAGCGCCCGCAGAGATGAAAGAAACGCATTTTGCTACACCGATTCAGCGCGGATGCGTTTTTTATCTCCGCGGTTGCTGCTGAGAAAAAAACGACCATTGGAGATGATAAAAAACAGATTTTGGTACACAAGTTCACCGCTGGATGCGACTTTTGCCTCTGCAGTGACAGCGGAGACAAAAGCGCCCGAAGAGATGAAATAAACGCATTTTGATACACCGATTCAGCGCGGATTCGTTTTTTATCTCCGCGGTTGCTGCTGAGAAAAAAGCGACCATTGGAGATGATAAAAAACACATTTTGCTACACAAGTTCACCGCTGGATGCGACTTTTGCCTTCGCAGTGACAGCGGAGACAAAAGCGCCCGCAGAGATGAAAGAAACGCATTTTGATACACCGATTAAGCGCGGATGCGTTTTTTATCTCCGCGGTAGCTGCTGAGAAAAAAACGACAATTGGAGATGATAAAAAACACGTTTTGGTACACAAGTTCACCGCTGGATGCGACTTTTGCCTCCGCAGTGACAGCGGAGACAAAAGCGCCCGCAGAGATGAAAGAAACGCATTTTGCTACACCGATTCAGCGCGGATGCGTTTTTTATCTCCGCGGTTGCTGCTGAGAATAAAACGACCATTGGAGATGATAAAAAACACATTTTGGTATACAAGTTCACCGCTGGATGCGACTTTTGCCTCCGCAGTGACAGCGGAGACAAAAGCGCCCGCAGAGATGAAAGAAACGCATTTTGTTACACCGATGCAGCGCGGATGCGTTTTTTATCTCCGCGGTTGCTGCTGAGAAAAAAACGACCATTGGAGATGATAAAAAACACATTTTGCTACACAAGTTCACCGCTGTATGCATTTTTTGCCTCCGCAGTGACAGCGGAGACAAAAGCGCCCGCAGAGATGAAAGAAACGCATTTTGATACACCGATTCAGCGCGGATGCGTTTTTTATCTCTGCGGTTGCTGCTGAGAAAAAAACCGCCTTTGGAGATGATAAAAAACACATTTTGCTACACAAGTTCACCCCTGGATGCGTTTTTTGCCTCCGTAGTGACAGAGGAGACAAAAGCGCCCGCAGAGATGAAATAAACGCATTTTGATACACCGATTCAGCGCGGATGCGTTTTTTATCTCCGCGGTTGCTGCTGAGAAAAAAACGACCATTGGAGATGGTAAAAAACACATTTTGCTACACAAGTTCACCGCTGGATGCGTTTTTTGCCTCCGCAGTGACAGCGGAGACAAAAGCGCCCGCAGAGATGAAAGAAACGCATATTGATACACCGATTCAGCGCGGATGCGTTTTTTATCTCTGCGGTTGCTGCTGAGAAAAAAACGACCATTGGAGATGATAAAAAACACATTTTTCTACACAAGTTCACCGCTGGATGCGTTTTTTGCCTCCGCAGTGACAGCGGAGACAAAAGCGCCCGCAGAGATGAAAGAAACGCATATTGATACACCGATTCAGCGCGGGTGCGTTTTTTATCTCTGCGGTTGCTGCTGAGAAAAAAACGACCATTGGAGATGATAAAAAACACATTTTGCTACACAAGTTCACCCCTGGATGCGTTTTATGCCTCCGTAGTGACAGAGGAGACAAAAGCGCCCGCAGAGATGAAATAAACGCATTTTGATACACCGATTCAGCGCGGATGCGTTTTTTATCTCCGCGGTTGCTGCTGAGAAAAAAACGACCATTGGAGATGATAAAAAACACATTTTGCTACACAAGTTCACCGCTGTATGCATTTTTTGCCTCCGCAGTGACAGCGGAGACAAAAGCGCCCGCAGAGATGAAATAAACGCAATTTGCTACACCGATTCAGCGCGGATGCGTTTTTTATCTCTGCGGTTGCTGCTGAGAAAAAAACGACCATTGGAGATGATAAAAAACACATTTTGCTACACAAGTTCACCCCTGGATGCGTTTTTTGCCTCCGTAGTGACAGAGGAGACAAAAGCGCCCGCAGAGATGAAATAAACGCATTTTGATACACCGATTCAGCGCGGATGCGTTTTTTATCTCCGCGGTTGCTGCTGAGAAAAAAACGACCATTGGAGATGGTAAAAAACACATTTTGCTACACAAGTTCACCGCTGGATGCGTTTTTTGCCTCCGCAGTGACAGCGGAGACAAAAGCGCCCGCAGAGATGAAAGAAACGCATTTTGATACACCGATTCAGCGCGGATGTGTTTTTTATCTCTGCGGTTGCTGATGAGAAAAAAACGACCATTGGAGATGATAAAAAACACATTTTGCTACACAAGTTCACTGCTGGATGCGACTTTTGCCTTCGTAGTGACAGCGGAGACAAAAGCGCCCGCAGAGATGAAATAAACGCAATTTGCTACACCGATTCAGCGCGGATGCGTTTTTTATCTCCGCGGTTGCTGCTGAGAAAAAAACGACCATTGGAGATGATAAAAAACACATTTTGGTACACAAGTTCACCGCTGGATGCGACTTTTGCCTCCGCAGTGACAGCATCGGCAGGGAGCCGTGGGGGCTTCGTGAGTGGTTTAGTCCCCCGGCTTTGGGCTTTACGACCCCACCGGACCCGAGTAGTGTTCCCCCAGGGGCCTACCCAGTTTTTCTGGGTAGGTACGGGCATTCGCGCGCCCGGGGGTCCCCGAGCTGTCTTACGGCAAGGTGTAGGGTCCCCATTCTGTGGCCTGGGAGACCCTACTGGGCTTAACGACCCCACCGACCTGAGTCAAGTGCTCCCAAACCAAGGGTGTATTGGTACCACGGGGGCTGGGTTGCCCACGGAGTTTTAGCCCACTCCGGCCCAGCCGTGGGTAGGACCATCGTGGGGGCTAAAGTTTCAAGAGCCAAATGCTGGCGAGACATTGGCGGGCTTATGCTACGGATGTCGCTGTGTGAGATGCAGTAAACCTTCCATCTCGGGTGCCGCCCTGCAGAGCCGGTAGGAGTTAAGAAAGTCTCCGCTCCGACCAGTGTGACGCACAAGCTTCGTGTTAAGACTGGTAGTACGCTGCTTAGGCACGTACACGTTGATCGAGCGTATCTCGATCCCGCGCCCATGGGGGCCGTGGGGATTAAGCCGCAAGGCAGGTGCTCCACGTTAAACAAATCATTGACGTTCCGCAGTGACAGCGGAGACAAAAGCGCTCGCAGAGATGAAAGAAACGCATTTTGGTACACCGATTCAGCGCGGATGCGTTTTTTATCTCCGCGGTTGCTGCTGAGAAAAAAACGACCATTGGAGATGATAAAAAACACATTTTACTACACAAGTTCCCCGCTGTATGCATTTTTTGCCTCCGCAGTGACAGCGGAGACAAAAGCGCCCGCAGAGATGAAATAAACGCATTTTGCTACTCCGATTCAGCGCGGATGCGTTTTTTATCTCCGCGGTTGCTGCTGAGAAAAAAACGACCATTGGAGATGGTAAAAAACACATTTTGCTACACAAGTTCACCGCTGGATGCGTTTTTTGCCTCCGCAGTGACAGCGGAGACAAAAGCGCCCGCAGAGATGAAAGAAACGCATTTTGATACACCGATTCAGCGCGGATGTGTTTTTTATCTCTGCGGTTGCTGATGAGAAAAAAACGACCATTGGAGATGATAAAAAACACATTTTGCTACACAAGTTCACTGCTGGATGCGACTTTTGCCTTCGTAGTGACAGCGGAGACAAAAGCGCCCGCAGAGATGAAAGAAACGCAATTTGATACACCGATTCAGCGCGGATGCGTTTTTTATCTCCGCGGTTGCTGCTGAGAAAAAAACGACCATTGGAGATGATAAAAAACACATTTTGCTACACAAGTTCACCGCTGGATGCGACTTTTTCCTCCGCAGTGACAGCGGAGACAAAAGCGCCCGCAGAGATGAAAGAAACGCATTTTGCTACACCGATTCAGCGCGGATGCGTTTTTTATCTCCGCGGTTGCTCCTGAGAAAAAAACGACCATTGGAGATGATAAAAAACACATTTTGCTACACAGGTTCACCGCTGTATGCATTTTTTGCCTCCGCAGTGACAGCGGAGACAAAAGCGCCCGCAGAGATGAAATAAACGCATTTTGATACACCGATTCAGCGCGGATGCGTTTTTTATCTCCGCGGTTGCTGCTGAGAAAAAAACGACCATTGGAGATGATAAAAAACACATTTTGCTACACAAGTTCACTGCTGGATGCGACTTTTGCCTTCGTAGTGACAGCGGAGACAAAAGCGCCCGCAGAGATGAAAGAAACGCATTTTGATACACCGATTCAGCGCGGATGCGTTTTTTATCTCCGCGGTTGCTGCTGAGAAAAAAACGACCATTGGAGATTATAAAAAACACATTTTGGTATACAAGTTCACCGCTGGATGCGACTTTTGCCTTCGTAGTGACAGCGGAGACAAAAGCGCCCGCAGAGATGAAATAAACGCAATTTGCTACACCGATTCAGCGCGGATGCGTTTTTTATCTCCGCGGTTGCTGCTGAGAAAAAAACGACCATTGGAGATGATAAAAAACACATTTTGGTACACAAGTTCACCGCTGGATGCGACTTTTGCCTCCGCAGTGACAGCATCGGCAGGGAGCCGTGGGGGCTTCGTGAGTGGTTTAGTCCCCCGGCTTTGGGCTTTACGACCCCACCGGACCCGAGTAGTGTTCCCCCAGGGGCCTACCCAGTTTTTCTGGGTAGGTACGGGCATTCGCGCGCCCGGGGGTCCCCGAGCTGTCTTACGGCAAGGTGTAGGGTCCCCATTCTGTGGCCTGGGAGACCCTACTGGGCTTAACGACCCCACCGACCTGAGTCAAGTGCTCCCAAACCAAGGGTGTATTGGTACCACGGGGGCTGGGTTGCCCACGGAGTTTTAGCCCACTCCGGCCCAGCCGTGGGTAGGACCATCGTGGGGGCTAAAGTTTCAAGAGCCAAATGCTGGCGAGACATTGGCGGGCTTATGCTACGGATGTCGCTGTGTGAGATGCAGTAAACCTTCCATCTCGGGTGCCGCCCTGCAGAGCCGGTAGGAGTTAAGAAAGTCTCCGCTCCGACCAGTGTGACGCACAAGCTTCGTGTTAAGACTGGTAGTACGCTGCTTAGGCACGTACACGTTGATCGAGCGTATCTCGATCCCGCGCCCATGGGGGCCGTGGGGATTAAGCCGCAAGGCAGGTGCTCCACGTTAAACAAATCATTGACGTTCCGCAGTGACAGCGGAGACAAAAGCGCTCGCAGAGATGAAAGAAACGCATTTTCGTACACCGATTCAGCGCGGATGCGTTTTTTATCTCCGCGGTTGCTGCTGAGAAAAAAACGACCATTGGAGATGATAAAAAACACATTTTACTACACAAGTTCCCCGCTGTATGCATTTTTTGCCTCCGCAGTGACAGCGGAGACAAAAGCGCCCGCAGAGATGAAATAAACGCATTTTGCTACTCCGATTCAGCGCGGATGCGTTTTTTATCTCCGCGGTTGCTGCTGAGAAAAAAACGACCATTGGAGATGGTAAAAAACACATTTTGCTACACAAGTTCACCGCTGGATGCGTTTTTTGCCTCCGCAGTGACAGCGGAGACAAAAGCGCCCGCAGAGATGAAAGAAACGCATTTTGATACACCGATTCAGCGCGGATGTGTTTTTTATCTCTGCGGTTGCTGATGAGAAAAAAACGACCATTGGAGATGATAAAAAACACATTTTGCTACACAAGTTCACTGCTGGATGCGACTTTTGCCTTTGTAGTGACAGCGGAGACAAAAGCGCCCGCAGAGATGAAAGAAACGCAATTTGATACACCGATTCAGCGCGGATGCGTTTTTTATCTCCGCGGTTGCTGCTGAGAAAAAAACGACCATTGGAGATGATAAAAAACACATTTTGCTACACAAGTTCACCGCTGGATGCGACTTTTTCCTCCGCAGTGACAGCGGAGACAAAAGCGCCCGCAGAGATGAAAGAAACGCATTTTGCTACACCGATTCAGCGCGGATGCGTTTTTTATCTCCGCGGTTGCTCCTGAGAAAAAAACGACCATTGGAGATGATAAAAAACACATTTTGCTACACAAGTTCACCGCTGTATGCATTTTTTGCCTCCGCAGTGACAGCGGAGACAAAAGCGCCCGCAGAGATGAAATAAACGCATTTTGATACACCGATTCAGCGCGGATGCGTTTTTTATCTCCGCGGTTGCTGCTGAGAAAAAAACGACCATTGGAGATGATAAAAAACACATTTTGCTACACAAGTTCACTGCTGGATGCGACTTTTGCCTTCGTAGTGACAGCGGAGACAAAAGCGCCCGCAGAGATGAAAGAAACGCATTTTGATACACCGATTCAGCGCGGATGCGTTTTTTATCTCCGCGGTTGCTGCTGAGAAAAAAACGACCATTGGAGATTATAAAAAACACATTTTGGTACACAAGTTCACCGCTGGATGCGACTTTTGCCTCCGCAGTGACAGCGGAGACAAAAGCGCCCGCAGAGATGAAAGAAACGCATTTTGCTACACCGATTCAGCGCGGATGCGTTTTTTATCTCCGCGGTTGCTGCTGAGAAAAAAACGACCATTGGAGATGATAAAAAACACATTTTGCTACACAAGTTCACCGCTGTATGCATTTTTTGCCTCCGCAGTGACAGCGGAGACAAAAGCGCCCGCAGAGACGAAATAAACGCAATATGCTACACCGATTCAGCGCGGATGCGTTTTTTATCTCCGCGGTTGCTGCTGAGAAAAAAACGACCATTGGAGATGGTAAAAAACACATTTTGCTACACAAGTTCACCGCTGGATGCGACTTTTTCCTCCGCAGTGACAGCGGAGACAAAAGCGCCCGCAGAGATGAAAGAAACGCATTTGGATACACCGATTCAGCGCGGATGCGTTTTTTGTCTCCGCGGTTGCTGCTGAGAAAAAAACGACCATTGGATATGATAAAAAACACATTTTGGTACACAAGTTCACCGCTGGATGCGACTTTTGCCTCCGCAGTGACAGCGGAGACAAAAGCGCCCGCAGAGACGAAAGAAACGCATTTTGATACACCGATTCAGCGCGGATGCGTTTTTTGTCTCCGCGGTTGCTGCTGAGAAAAAAACGACCATTGGATATGATAAAAAACACATTTTGCTACACAAGTTCACCGCTGGATGCGACTGCCTTCGCAGTGACAGCGGAGACAAAAGCGCCCGCAGAGATGAAAGAAACGCATTTTGCTACACCGATTCAGCGCGGATGCGTTTTTTATCTCCGCGGTTGCTGCTGAGAAAAAAACGACCATTGGAGATGATAAAAAACACATTTTGGTACACAAGTTCACCGCTGGATGCGACTTTTGCCTCCGCAGTGACAGCGGAGACAAAAGCGCCCGCAGAGATGAAAGAAACGCATTTTGCTACACCGATTCAGCGCGGATGCGTTTTTTATCTCCGCGGTTGCTCCTGAGAAAAAAACGACCATTGGAGATGATAAAAAACACATTTTGCTACACAAGTTCACCGCTGTATGCATTTTTTGCCTCCGCAGTGACAGCGGAGACAAAAGCGCCCGCAGAGACGAAATAAACGCAATATGCTACACCGATTCAGCGCGGATGCGTTTTTTATCTCCGCGGTTGCTGCTGAGAAAAAAACGACCATTGGAGATGGTAAAAAACACATTTTGCTACACAAGTTCACCGCTGGATGCGACTTTTGCCTCCGCAGTGACAGCGGAGACAATAGCGCCCGCAGAGATGAAAGAAACGCATTTTGCTACACCGATTCAGCGCGGATGCGTTTTTTATCTCCGCGGTTGCTGCTGAGAAAAAAACGACCATTGGAGATGATAAAAAACACATTTTGCTACACAAGTTCACCGCTGGATGCGTTTTTTGCCTCCGTAGTGACAGCGGAGACAAAAGCGCCCGCAGAGATGAAATAAACGCATTTTGATACACCGATTAAGCGCGGATGCGTTCTTTATCTCCGCGGTTGCTGCTGAGAAAAAAACGACCATTGGAGATGATAAAAAACACATTTTGGTACACAAGTTCACCGCTGGATGCGACTTTTGCCTCCGCAGTGACAGCGGAGACAAAAGCGCCCGCAGAGACGAAAGAAACGCATTTTGATACACCGATTCAGCGCGGATGCGTTTTTTGTCTCCGCGGTTGCTGCTGAGAAAAAAACGACCATTGGATATGATAAAAAACACATTTTGCTACACAAGTTCACCGCTGGATGCGACTGCCTTCGCAGTGACAGCGGAGACAAAAGCGCCCGCAGAGATGAAAGAAACGCATTTTGCTACACCGATTCAGCGCGGATGCGTTTTTTATCTCCGCGGTTGCTGCTGAGAAAAAAACGACCATTGGAGATGATAAAAAACACATTTTGGTACACAAGTTCACCGCTGGATGCGACTTTTGCCTCCGCAGTGACAGCGGAGACAAAAGCGCCCGCAGAGATGAAAGAAACGCATTTTGCTACACCGATTCAGCGCGGATGCGTTTTTTATCTCCGCGGTTGCTGCTGAGAAAAAAACGACCATTGGAGATGATAAAAAACACATTTTGCTACACAAGTTCACCGCTGGATGCGTTTTTTGCCTCCGTAGTGACAGCGGAGACAAAAGCGCCCGCAGAGATGAAATAAACGCATTTTGATACACCGATTAAGCGCGGATGCGTTTTTTATCTCCGCGGTTGCTGCTGAGAAAAAAACGACCATTGGAGATGATAAAAAACACATTTTGGTACACAAGTTCACCGCTGGATGCGACTTTTGCCTCTGCAGTGACAGCGGAGACTAAAGCGCCTGCAGAGATGAAATAAACGCATTTTGATACACCGATTCAGCGCGGATGCGTTTTTTATCTCCGCGGTTGCTGCTGAGAAAAAAACGACCATTGGAGATGATAAAAAACACATTTTGCTACACAAGTTCACCGCTGGATGCGACTTTTGCCTTCGCAGTGACAGCGGAGACAAAAGCGCCCGCAGAGATGAAAGAAACGCATTTTGATACACCGATTAAGCGCGGATGCGTTTTTTATCTCCGCGGTAGCTACTGAGAAAAAAACGACAATTGGAGATGAAAAAAAACACGTTTTGCTACACAAGTTCACCGCTGTATGCATTTTTTGCCTCCGCAGTGACAGCGGAGACAAAAGCGCCCGCAGAGACGAAATAAACGCAATATGCTACACCGATTCAGCGCGGATGCGTTTTTTATCTCCGCGGTTGCTGCTGAGAAAAAAACGACCATTGGAGATGGTAAAAAACACATTTTGCTACACAAGTTCACCGCTGGATGCGACTTTTTCCTCCGCAGTGACAGCGGAGACAAAAGCGCCCGCAGAGATGAAAGAAACGCATTTGGATACACCGATTCAGCGCGGATGCGTTTTTTGTCTCCGCGGTTGCTGCTGAGAAAAAAACGACCATTGGATATGATAAAAAACACATTTTGGTACACAAGTTCACCGCTGGATGCGACTTTTGCCTCCGCAGTGACAGCGGAGACAAAAGCGCCCGCAGAGATGAAAGAAACGCATTTTGATACACCGATTCAGCGCGGATGCGTTTTTTGTCTCCGCGGTTGCTGCTGAGAAAAAAACGACCATTGGATATGATAAAAAACACATTTTGCTACACAAGTTCACCGCTGGATGCGACTGCCTTCGCAGTGACAGCGGAGACAAAAGCGCCCGCAGAGATGAAAGAAACGCATTTTGCTACACCGATTCAGCGCGGATGCGTTTTTTATCTCCGCGGTTGCTGCTGAGAAAAAAACGACCATTGGAGATGATAAAAAACACATTTTGGTACACAAGTTCACCGCTGGATGCGACTTTTGCCTCCGCAGTGACAGCGGAGACAAAAGCGCCCGCAGAGATGAAAGAAACGCATTTTGCTACACCGATTCAGCGCGGATGCGTTTTTTATCTCCGCGGTTGCTGCTGAGAAAAAAACGACCATTGGAGATGATAAAAAACACATTTTGCTACACAAGTTCACCGCTGGATGCGTTTTTTGCCTCCGTAGTGACAGCGGAGACAAAAGCGCCCGCAGAGATGAAATAAACGCATTTTGATACACCGATTAAGCGCGGATGCGTTTTTTATCTCCGCGGTTGCTGCTGAGAAAAAAACGACCATTGGAGATGATAAAAAACACATTTTGGTACACAAGTTCACCGCTGGATGCGACTTTTGCCTCTGCAGTGACAGCGGAGACTAAAGCGCCTGCAGAGATGAAATAAACGCATTTTGATACACCGATTCAGCGCGGATGCGTTTTTTATCTCCGCGGTTGCTGCTGAGAAAAAAACGACCATTGGAGATGATAAAAAACACATTTTGCTACACAAGTTCACCGCTGGATGCGACTTTTGCCTTCGCAGTGACAGCGGAGACAAAAGCGCCCGCAGAGATGAAAGAAACGCATTTTGATACACCGATTAAGCGCGGATGCGTTTTTTATCTCCGCGGTAGCTGCAGAGAAAAAAACGACAATTGGAGATGAAAAAAAAACACGTTTTGGTACACAAGTTCACCGCTGGATGCGACTTTTGCCTCCGCAGTGACAGCGGAGACAAAAGCGCCCGCAGAGATGAAAGAAACGCATTTTGCTACACCGATTCAGCGCGGATGCGTTTTTTATCTCCGCGGTTGCTGCTGAGAAAAAAACGACCATTGGAGATGATAAAAAACACATTTTACTACACAAGTTCCCCGCTGTATGCATTTTTTGCCTCCGCAGTGACAGCGGAGACAAAAGCGCCCGCAGAGATGAAATAAACGCATTTTGCTACTCCGATTCAGCGCGGATGCGTTTTTTATCTCCGCGGTTGCTGCTGAGAAAAAAACGACCATTGGAGATGGTAAAAAACACATTTTGCTACACAAGTTCACCGCTGGATGCGTTTTTTGCCTCCGCAGTGACAGCGGAGACAAAAGCGCCCGCAGAGATGAAATAAACGCAATTTGCTACACCGATTCAGCGCGGATGCGTTTTTTATCTCCGCGGTTGCTGCTGAGAAAAAAACGACCATTGGAGATGATAAAAAACACATTTTGGTACACAAGTTCACCGCTGGATGCGACTTTTGCCCCTGCAGTGACAGCGGAGACAAAAGCGCCCGCAGAGATGAAATAAACGCATTTTGATACACCGATTCAGCGCGGATTCGTTTTTTATCTCCGCGGTTGCTGCTGAGAAAAAAACGACCATTGGAGATGATAAAAAACACATTTTGCTACACAAGTTCACCGCTGGATGCGACTTTTGCCTTCGCAGTGACAGCGGAGACAAAAGCGCCCGCAGAGATGAAAGAAACGCATTTTGATACACCGATTCAGCGCGGATGCGTTTTTTATCTCCGCGGTAGCTGCTGAGACAAAAACGACCATTGGAGATGATAAAAAACACATTTTGGTACATAAGTTCACCGCTGGATGCGACTTTTGCCTCCGCAGTGACAGCGGAGACAAAAGCGCCCGCAGAGATGAAAGAAACGCATTTTGCTACACCGATTCAGCGCGGATGCGTTTTTTATCTCCGCGGTTGCTGCTGAGAAAAAAACGACCATTGGAGATGATAAAAAACACATTTTGGTACACAAGTTCACTGCTGGATGCGACTTTTGCCTCCGCAGTGACAGCGGAGACAAAAGCGCCCGCAGAGATGAAAGAAACGCATTTTGCTACACCGATTCAGCGCGGATGCGTTTTTTATCTCCGCGGTTGCTGCTGAGAAAAAAACGACCATTGGAGATGATAAAAAACACATTTTGGTACACAAGTTCACCGCTGGATGCGACTTTTGCCTCTGCAGTGACAGCGGAGACTAAAGCGCCTGCAGAGATGAAATAAACGCATTTTGATACACCGATTCAGCGCGGATGCGTTTTTTATCTCCGCGGTTGCTGCTGAGAAAAAAACGACCATTGGAGATGATAAAAAACACATTTTGCTACACAAGTTCACCGCTGGATGCGACTTTTGCCTTCGCAGTGACAGCGGAGACAAAAGCGCCCGCAGAGATGAAAGAAACGCATTTTGATACACCGATTAAGCGCGGATGCGTTTTTTATCTCCGCGGTAGCTGCTGAGAAAAAAACGACAATTGGAGATGAAAAAAAACACGTTTTGGTACACAAGTTCACCGCTGGATGCGACTTTTGCCTCCGCAGTGACAGCGGAGACAAAAGCGCCCGCAGAGATGAAAGAAACGCATTTTGCTACACCGATTCAGCGCGGATGCGTTTTTTATCTCCGCGGTTGCTGCTGAGAAAAAAACGACCATTGGAGATGATAAAAAACACATTTTACTACACAAGTTCCCCGCTGTATGCATTTTTTGCCTCCGCAGTGACAGCGGAGACAAAAGCGCCCGCAGAGATGAAATAAACGCATTTTGCTACTCCGATTCAGCGCGGATGCGTTTTTTATCTCCGCGGTTGCTGCTGAGAAAAAAACGACCATTGGAGATGGTAAAAAACACATTTTGCTACACAAGTTCACCGCTGGATGCGTTTTTTGCCTCCGCAGTGACAGCGGAGACAAAAGCGCCCGCAGAGATGAAATAAACGCAATTTGCTACACCGATTCAGCGAGGATGCGTTTTTTATCTCCGCGGTTGCTGCTGAGAAAAAAACGACCATTGGAGATGGTAAAAAACACATTTTGCTACACAAGTTCACCGCTGGATGCGACTTTTTCCTCCGCAGTGACAGCGGAGACAAAAGCGCCCGCAGAGATGAAAGAAACGCATTTGAATACACCGATTCAGCGCGGATGCGTTTTTTATCTCCGCGGTTGCTGCTGAGCAAAAAACGAACATTGGAGATGATAAAAAACACATTTTGCTACACAAGTTCACCGCTGGATGCTTTTTTTGCCTCCGTAGTGACAGCGGAGACAAAAGCGCCCGCAGAGATGAAATAAACGCATTTTGATACACCGATTCAGCGCGGATGCGTTTTTTATCTCCGCGGTTGCTGCTGAGAAAAAAACGACCATTGGAGATGATAAAAAACACATTTTGCTACACAAGTTCACTGCTGGATGCGACTTTTGCCTTCGTAGTGACAGCGGAGACAAAAGCGCCCGCAGAGATGAAAGAAACGCATTTTGATACACCGATTCAGCGCGGATGCGTTTTTTATCTCCGCGGTTGCTGCTGAGAAAAAAACGACCATTGGAGATGATAAAAAACACATTTTGGTACACAAGTTCACCGCTGGATGCTACTTTTGCCTCCGCAGTGACAGCGGAGACAAAAGCGCCCGCAGAGATGAAAGAAACGCATTTTGCTACACCGATTCAGCGCGGATGCGTTTTTTATCTCCGCGGTTGCTGCTGAGAAAAAAACGACCATTGGAGATGATAAAAAACACATTTTGCTACACAAGTTCACCGCTGTATGCATTTTTTGCCTCCGCAGTGACAGCGGAGACAAAAGCGCCCGCAGAGATAAAATAAACGCAATTTGCTACACCGATTCAGCGCGGATGCGTTTTTTATCTCTGCGGTTGCTGCTGAGAAAAAAACGACCATTGGAAATGATAAAAAACACATTTTGCTACACAAGTTCCCCGCTGTATGCATGTTTTGCCTCCGCAGTGACAGCGGAGGCAAAAGCGCCCGCAGAGATGAAATAAACGCATTTTGCTACACCGATTCAGCGCGGATGCGTTTTTTATCTCCGCGGTTGCTGCTGAGAAAAAAACGACCATTGGAGATGGTAAAAAACACATTTTGCTACACAAGTTCACCGCTGGATGCGTTTTTTGCCTCCGCAGTGACAGCGGAGACAAAAGCGCCCGCAGAGATGAAAGATACGCATTTTGATACACCGATTCAGCGCGGATGCGTTTTTATCTCTGCGGTTGCTGATGAGAAAAAAACGACCATTGGAGATGATAAAAAACACATTTTGCTACACAAGTTCACCGCTGGATGCGACTTTTGCCTTCGTAGTGACAGCGGAGACAAAAGCGCCCGCAGAGATGAAAGAAACGCATTTTGATACACCGATTCAGCGCGGATGCGTTTTTTATCTCCGCGGTTGCTGCTGAGAAAAAAACGACCATTGGAGATGATAAAAAACACATTTTGCTACACAAGTTCACCGCTGGATGCGTTTTTTGCCTCCGTAGTGACAGCGGAGACAAAAGCGCCCGCAGAGATGAAAGAAACGCATTTTGATACACCGATTATACGCGGATGCGTTTTTTATCTCCGCGGTAGCTGCTGAGAAAAAAACGACAATTGGAGATGATAAAAAACACGTTTTGGTACACAAGTTCACCGCTGGATGCGACTTTTGCCTCCGCAGTGACAGCGGAGACAAAAGCGCCCGCAGAGATGAAAGAAACGCATTTTGCTACACCGATTCAGCGCGGATGCGTTTTTTATCTCCGCGGTTGCTGCTGAGAAAAAAACGACCATTGGAGATGATAAATACACATTTTGGTATACAAGTTCACCGCTGGATGCGACTTTTGCCTCCGCAGTGACAGCAGAGACAAAAGCGCCCGCAGAGATGAAAGAAACGCATTTTGATACACCGATTCAGCGCGGATGCGTTTTTTATCTCCGCGGTTGCTGCTGAGAAAAAAACGACCATTGGAGATGATAAAAAACACATTTTGCTACACAAGTTCACCGCTGTATGCATTTTTTGCCTCCGCAGTGACAGCGGAGACAAAAGCGCCCGCAGAGATGAAAGAAACGCATTTTGATACACCGATTCAGCGCGGATGCGTTTTTTATCTCTGCGGTTGCTGATGAGAAAAAAACGACCATTGGAGATGATAAAAAACACATTTTGGTACACAAGTTCACCGCTGGATGCGACTTTTGCCTCCGCAGTGACAGCGGAGACAAAAGCGCCCGCAGAGATGAAAGAAACGCATTTTGCTACACCGATTCAGCGCGGATGCGTTTTTTATCTCCGCGGTTGCTGCTGAGAAAAAAACGACCATTGGAGATGATAAAAAACACATTTTGGTACACAAGTTCACCGCTGGATGCGACTTTTGCCCCTGCAGTGACAGCGGAGACAAAAGCGCCCGCAGAGATGAAATAAACGCATTTTGATACACCGATTCAGCGCGGATTCGTTTTTTATCTCCGCGGTTGCTGCTGAGAAAAAAACGACCATTGGAGATGATAAAAAACACATTTTGCTACACAAGTTCACCGCTGGATGCGACTTTTGCCTTCGCAGTGACAGCGGAGACAAAAGCGCCCGCAGAGATGAAAGAAACGCATTTTGATACACCGATTCAGCGCGGATGCGTTTTTTATCTCCGCGGTAGCTGCTGAGACAAAAACGACCATTGGAGATGATAAAAAACACATTTTGGTACATAAGTTCACCGCTGGATGCGACTTTTGCCTCCGCAGTGACAGCGGAGACAAAAGCGCCCGCAGAGATGAAAGAAACGCATTTTGCTACACCGATTCAGCGCGGATGCGTTTTTTATCTCCGCGGTTGCTGCTGAGAAAAAAACGACCATTGGAGATGATAAAAAACACATTTTGGTACACAAGTTCACTGCTGGATGCGACTTTTGCCTCCGCAGTGACAGCGGAGACAAAAGCGCCCGCAGAGATGAAAGAAACGCATTTTGCTACACCGATTCAGCGCGGATGCGTTTTTTATCTCCGCGGTTGCTGCTGAGAAAAAAACGACCATTGGAGATGATAAAAAACACATTTTGGTACACAAGTTCACCGCTGGATGCGACTTTTGCCCCTGCAGTGACAGCGGAGACAAAAGCGCCCGCAGAGATGAAATAAACGCATTTTGATACACCGATTCAGCGCGGATTCGTTTTTTATCTCCGCGGTTGCTGCTGAGAAAAAAACGACCATTGGAGATGATAAAAAACACATTTTGCTACACAAGTTCACCGCTGGATGCGACTTTTGCCTTCGCAGTGACAGCGGAGACAAAAGCGCCCGCAGAGATGAAAGAAACGCATTTTGATACACCGATTCAGCGCGGATACGTTTTTTATCTCCGCGGTAGCTGCTGAGACAAAAACGACCATTGGAGATGATAAAAAACACATTTTGGTACATAAGTTCACCGCTGGATGCGACTTTTGCCTCCGCAGTGACAGCGGAGACAAAAGCGCCCGCAGAGATGAAAGAAACGCATTTTGCTACACCGATTCAGCGCGGATGCGTTTTTTATCTCCGCGGTTGCTGCTGAGAAAAAAACGACCATTGGAGATGATAAAAAACACATTTTGGTACACAAGGTCACCGCTGGATGCGACTTTTGCCTCCGCAGTGACAGCGGAGACAAAAGCGCCCGCAGAGATGAAAGAAACGCATTTTGCTACACCGATTCAGCGCGGATGCGTTTTTTATCTCCGCGGTTGCTGCTCAGAAAAAAACGACCATTGGAGATGATAAAAAACACATTTTGCTACACAAGTTCACCGCTGGATGCGTTTTTTGCCTCCGTAGTGACAGCGGAGACAAAAGCGCCCGCAGAGATGAAATAAACGCATTTTGATACACCGATTAAGCGCGGATGCGTTTTTTATCTCCGCGGTTGCTGCTGAGAAAAAAACGACCATTGGAGATGATAAAAAAGACATTTTGCTACACAAGTTCACCGCTGGATGCGACTTTTGTCTTCGTAGTGACAGCGGAGACAAAAGCGCCCGCAGAGATGAAAGAAACGCATTTTGATACACCGATTCAGCGCGGATGCGTTTTTTATCTCCGCGGTTGCTGCTGAGAAAAAAACGACCATTGGAGATGATAAAAAACACATTTTGCTACACAAGTTCACCGCTGGATGCGACTTTTGCCTTCGCAGTGACAGCGGAGACAAAAGCGCCCGCAGAGATGAAGGAAACGCATTTTGATACACCGATTCAGCGCGGATGCGTTTTTTATCTCCGCGGTTGCTGCTGAGAAAAAAACGACCATTGGAGATGATAAAAAACACATTTTGGTACACAAGTTCACCGCTGGATGCGGCTTTTGCCTCCGCAGTGACAGCGGAGACAAAAGCGCCCGCAGAGATGAAAGAAACGCATTTTGCTACACCGATTCAGCGCGGATGCGTTTTTTTATCTCCGCGGTTGCTGCTGAGAAAAAAACGACCATTGGAAATGATAAAAAACACATTTTGCTACACAAGTTCACCGCTGGATGCGTTTTTTGCCTCCGTAGTGACAGCGGAGACAAAAGCGCCCGCAGAGATGAAATAAACGCATTTTGATACACCGATAAAGCGCGGATGCGTTTTTTATCTCCGCGGTTGCTGCTGAGAAAAAAACGACCATTAGAGATGATAAAAAACACATTTTGGTACACAAGTTCACCGCTGGATGCGACTTTTGCCTCCGCAGTGACAGCGGAGACAAAAGCGCCCGCAGAGATGAAAGAAACGCATTTTGCTACACCGATTCAGCGCGAATGCGTTTTTTATCTCCGCGGTTGCTGCTGAGAAAAAAACGACCATTGGAAATGATAAAAAACACATTTTGCTACACAAGTTCACCGCTGTATGCATTTTTTGCCTCCGCAGTGACAACGGAGACAAAAGCGCCCGCAGAGATGAAAGAAACGCAATTTGCTACACCGATTCAGCGCGGATGCGTTTTTTATCTCCGCGGTT
Source organism: Cerceris rybyensis (assembly GCA_910591515.1). Taxonomy (NCBI): domain Eukaryota; kingdom Metazoa; phylum Arthropoda; class Insecta; order Hymenoptera; family Crabronidae; genus Cerceris; species Cerceris rybyensis. The sequence goes on along the minus strand of CAJUXP010000496.1, from coordinate 9,978 downwards.
GCTGCTGAGAAAAAAACGACCATTGGAGATGATAAAAAACACATTTTGGTACACAAGTTCACCGCTGGATGCGACTTTTGCCTCCGCAGTGACAGCGGAGACAAAAGCGCCCGCAGAGGTGAAAGAAACGCATTTTGCTACACCGATTCAGCGCGAATGCGTTTTTTATCTCCGCGGTTGCTGCTGAGAAAAAAACGACCATTGGAAATGATAAAAAACACATTTTGCTACACAAGTTCACCGCTGTATGCATTTTTTGCCTCCGCAGTGACAACGGAGACAAAAGCGCCCGCAGAGATGAAAGAAACGCAATTTGCTACACCGATTCAGCGCGGATGCGTTTTTTATCTCCGCGGTTGCTGCTGAGAAAAAAACGACCATTGGAGATGATAAAAAACACATTTTGGTACACAAGTTCACCGCTGGATGCGACTTTTGCCTCCGCAGTGACAGCGGAGACAAAAGCGCCCGCAGAGATGAAAGAAACGCATTTTGCTACACCGATTCAGCGTGGATGCGTTTTTTATCTCCGCGGTTGCTGCTGAGAAAAAAACGACCATTGGAGATGATAAAAAACACATTTTGCTACACAAGTTCACCGCTGTATGCATTTTTTGCCTCCGCAGTGACAACGGAGACGAAAGCGCCCGCAGAGATGAAATAAACGCAATTTGCTACACCGATTCAGCGCGGATGCGTTTTTTATCTCCGCGGTTGCTGCTGAGAAAAAAACGACCATTGGAGATGATAAAAAACACATTTTGCTACACAATTTCACCGCTGGATGCGACTTTTGCCTTCGCAGTGACAGCGGAGACAAAAGCGCCCGCAGAGATGAAAGAAACGCATTTTGATACACCGATTCAGCGCGGATGCGTTTTTTATCTCCGCGGTTGCTGCTGAGAAAAAAACGACCATTGGAGATGATAAAAAACACATTTTGGTACACAAGTTCACCGCTGGATGCGACTTTTGCCTCCGCAGTGACAGCGGAGACAAAAGCGCCCGCAGAGATGAAAGAAACGCATTTTGCTACACCGATTCAGCGCGGATGCGTTTTTTATCTCCGCGGTTGCTGCTGAGAAAAAAAACGACCATTGGAGATGATAAAAAACACATTTTGCTACACAAGTTCACCGCTGGATGCGTTTTTTGCCTCCGTAGTGACAGCGGAGACAAAAGCGCCCGCAGAGATGAAATAAACGCATTTTGATACACCGATTAAGCGCGGATGCGTTTTTTATCTCCGCGGTTGCTGCTGAGAAAAAAACGACCATTGGGGATGATAAAAAACACATTTTGGTACACAAGTTCACCGCTGGATGCGACTTTTGCCTCCGCAGTGACAGCGGAGACAAAAGCGCCCGCAGAGATGAAAGAAACGCATTTTGCTACACCGATTCAGCGCGGATGCGTTTTTTATCTCCGCGGTTGCTGCTGAGAAAAAAACGACCATTGGAGATGATAAAAAACACATTTTGCTACACAAGTTCACCGCTGGATGCGTTTTTTGCCTCCGTAGTGACAGCGGAGACAAAAGCGCCCGCAGAGATGAAAGAAACGCATTTTGATACACCGATTCAGCGCGGATGCGTTTTTTATCTCCGCGGTTGCTGCTGAGAAAAAAACGACCATTGGAGATGATAAAAAACACATTTTGGTACACGAGTTCACCGCTGGATGCGGCTTTTGCCTCCGCAGTGACAGCGGAGACAAAAGCGCCCGCAGAGATGAAAGAAACGCATTTTGCTACACCGATTCAGCGCGGATGCGTTTTTTATCTCCGCGGTTGCTGCTGAGAAAAAAACGACCATTGGGGATGATAAAAAACACATTTTGCTACACAAGTTCACCGCTGGATGCGTTTTTTGCCTCCGTAGTGACAGCGGAGACAAAAGCGCCCGCAGAGATGAAATAAACGCATTTTGATACACCGATTAAGCGCGGATGCGTTTTTTATCTCCGCGGTTGCTGCTGAGATAAAAACGACCATTAGAGATGATAAAAAACACATTTTGGTACACAAGTTCACCGCTGGATGCGACTTTTGCCTCCGCAGTGACAGCGGAGACAAAAGCGCCCGCAGAGATGAAAGAAACGCATTTTGCTACACCGATTCAGCGCGAATGCGTTTTTTATCTCCGCGGTTGCTGCTGAGAAAAAAACCACCATTGGAAATGATAAAAAACACATTTTGCTACACAAGTTCACCGCTGTATGCATTTTTTGCCTCCGCAGTGACAACGGAGACAAAAGCGCCCGCAGAGATGAAAGAAACGCAATTTGCTACACCGATTCAGCGCGGATGCGTTTTTTATCTCCGCGGTTGCTGCTGAGAAAAAAACGACCATTGGAGATGATAAAAAACACATTTTGGTACACAAGTTCACCGCTGGATGCGACTTTTGCCTCCGCAGTGACAGCGGAGACAAAAGCGCCCGCAGAGATGAAAGAAACGCATTTTGCTACACCGATTCAGCGCGGATGCGTTTTTTATCTCCACGGTTGCTGCTGAGAAAAAAACCGACCATTGGAGATGATAAAAAACACATTTTGGTACACAAGTTCACCGCTGGATGCGACTTTTGCCTCCGCAGTGACAGCGGAGACAAAAGCGCCCGCAGAGATGAAAGAAACGCATTTTGCTACACCGATTCAGCGCGGATGCGTTTTTTATCTCCGCGGTTGCTGCTGAGAAAAAAACGACCATTGGAGATGATAAAAAACACATTTTGCTACACAAGTTCACCGCTGGATGCGTTTTTTGCCTCCGTAGTGACAGCGGAGACAAAAGCGCCCGCAGAGATGAAATAAACGCATTTTGATACACCGATTAAGCGCGGATGCGTTTTTTAACTCCGCGGTTGCTGCTGAGAAAAAAACGACCATTGGAGATGATAAAAAACACATTTTGCTACACAAGTTCACCGCTGTGTGCATTTTTTGCCTCCGCAGTGACAGCGGAGACAAAAGCGCCCGCAGAGATGAAATAAACGCAATTTGCTACACCGATTCAACGCGGATGCGTTTTTTATCTCTGAGGTTGCTGCTGAGAAAAAAACGACCATTGGAGATGATAAAAAACACATTATGCTACACAAGTTCCCCGCTGTATGCATGTTTTGCCTCCGCAGTGACAGCGGAGACAAAAGCGCCCGCAGAGATGAAATAAACGCATTTTGATACACCGATTCAGCGCGGATGCGTTTTTTTCTCCGCGGTTGCTGCTGAGAAAAAAACGACCATTGGAGATGGTAAAAAACACATTTTGCTACACAAGTTCACCGCTGGATGCGACTTTTGCCTCCGCAGTGACAGCGGAGACAAAAGCGCCCGCAGAGATGAAAGAAACGCATTTTGCTACACCGATTCAGCGCGAATGCGTTTTTTATCTCCGCGGTTGCTGCTGAGAAAAAAACGACCATTGGAAATGATAAAAAACACATTTTGCTACACAAGTTCACCGCTGTATGCATTTTTTGCCTCCGCAGTGACAACGGAGACAAAAGCGCCCGCAGAGATGAAAGAAACGCAATTTGCTACACCGATTCAGCGCAGATGCGTTTTTTATCTCCGCGGTTGCTGCTGAGAAAAAAACGACCATTGGAGATGATAAAAAACACATTTTGCTACACAATTTCACCGCTGGATGCGACTTTTGCCTTCGCAGTGACAGCGGAGACAAAAGCGCCCGCAGAGATGAAAGAAACGCATTTTGATACACCGATTCAGCGCGGATGCGTTTTTTATCTCCGCGGTTGCTGCTGAGAAAAAAACGACCATTGGAGATGATAAAAAACACATTTTGGTACACAAGTTCACCGCTGGATGCGACTTTTGCCTCCGCAGTGACAGCGGAGACAAAAGCGCCCGCAGAGATGAAAGAAACGCATTTTGCTACACCGATTCAGCGCGGATGCGTTTTTTATCTCCGCGGTTGCTGCTGAGAAAAAAACGACCATTGGAGATGATAAAAAACACATTTTGCTACACAAGTTCACCGCTGGATGCGTTTTTTGCCTCCGTAGTGACAGCGGAGACAAAAGCGCCCGCAGAGATGAAATAAACGCATTTTGATACACCGATTAAGCGCGGATGCGTTTTTTATCTCCGCGGTTGCTGCTGAGAAAAAAACGACCATTGGAGATGATAAAAAAGACATTTTGGTACACAAGTTCACCGCTGGATGCGACTTTTGCCTCCGCAGTGACAGCGGAGACAAAAGCGCCCGCAGAGATGAAAGAAACGCATTTTGCTACACCGATTCAGCGCGGATGCGTTTTTTATCTCCGCGGTTGCTGCTGAGAAAAAAACGACCATTGGAGATGATAAAAAACACATTTTGCTACACAAGTTCACCGCTGGATGCGACTTTTGCCTTCGCAGTGACAGCGGAGACAAAAGCGCCCGCAGAGATGAAAGAAACGCATTTTGATACACCGATTCAGCGCGGATGCGTTTTTTATCTCCGCGGTTGCTGCTGAGAAAAAAACGACCATTGGGGATGATAAAAAACACATTTTGGTACACAAGTTCACCGCTGGATGCGACTTTTGCCTCCGCAGTGACAGCGGAGACAAAAGCGCCCGCAGAGATGAAAGAAACGCATTTTGCTACACCGATTCAGCGCGGATGCGTTTTTTATCTCCGCGGTTGCTGCTGAGAAAAAAACGACCATTGGAGATGATAAAAAACACATTTTGCTACACAAGTTCACCGCTGGATGCGTTTTTTGCCTCCGTAGTGACAGCGGAGACAAAAGCGCTCGCAGAGATGAAATAAACGCATTTTGATACACCGATTAAGCGCGGATGCGTTTTTTATCTCCGCGGTTGCTGCTGAGAAAAAAACGACCATTGGAGATGATAAAAAAGACATTTTGCTACACAAGTTCACCGCTGGATGCGACTTTTGCCTTCGTAGTGACAGCGGAGACAAAAGCGCCCGCAGAGATGAAAGAAACGCATTTTGCTACACCGATTCAGCGCGGATGCGTTTTTTATCTCCGCGGTTGCTGCTGAGAAAAAAACGACCATTGGAGATGATAAAAAACACATTTTGCTACACAAGTTCACCGCTGGATGCGTTTTTTGCCTCCGTAGTGACAGCGGAGACAAAAGCGCCCGCAGAGATGAAATAAACGCATTTTGATACACCGATTAAGCGCGGATGCGTTTTTTATCTCCGCGGTTGCTGCTGAGAAAAAAACGACGATTGGAGATGATAAAAAACACATTTTGCTACACAAGTTCACCGCTGTATGCATTTTTTGCCTCCGCAGTGACAGCGGAGACAAAAGCGCCCGCAGAGATGAAATAAACGCAATTTGCTACACCGATTCAGCGCGGATGCGTTTTTTATCTCTGAGGTTGCTGCTGAGAAAAAAACGACCATTGGAGATGATAAAAAACACATTATGCTACACAAGTTCCCCGCTGTATGCATGTTTTGCCTCCGCAGTGACAGCGGAGACAAAAGCGCCCGCAGAGATGAAATAAACGCATTTTGATACACCGATTCAGCGCGGAGGCGTTTTTTTCTCCGCGGTTGCTGCTGAGAAAAAAACGACCATTGGAGATGGTAAAAAACACATTTTGGTACACAAGTTCACCGCTGGATGCAACTTTTGCCTCCGCAGTGACAGCGGAGACAAAAGCGCCCGCAGAAATGAAATAAACGCAATTTGCTACACCGATTCAGCGCGGATGCGTTTTTTATCTCCGCGGTTGCTGCTGAGAAAAAAACGACCATTGGAGATCATAAAAAACACATTTTGGTACACAAGTTCACCGCTGGATGCGACTTTTGCCTCCGCAGTGACAGCGGAGACAAAAGCGCTCGCAGAGATGAAATAAACGCATTTTGCTACACCGATTCAGCGTGGATGCGTTTTTTATCTCCGCGTTTGCTGCTGAGAAAAAAACGACCATTGGAGATGATAAAAAACACATTTTGCTACACAAGTTCACCGCTGTATGCATTTTTTGCCTCCGCAGTGACAACGGAGACAAAAGCGCCCGCAGAGATGAAATAAACGCAATTTGCTACACCGATTCAGCGCGGATGCGTTTTTTATCTCCGCGGTTGCTGCTGAGAAAAAAACGACCATTGGAGATGATAAAAAACACATTTTGCTACACAAGTTCACCGCTGTATGCGTTTTTTGCCTCCGTAGTGACAGCGGAGACAAAAGCGCCCGCAGAGATGAAATAAACACATTTTGATACACCGATTAAGCGCGGATGCGTTTTTTATCTCCGCGGTTGCTGCTGAGAAAAAAACGACCATTGGAGATGATAAAAAACACATTTTGCTACACAAGTTCACCGCTGTATGCATTTTTTGCCTCCGCAGTGACAACGGAGACAAAAGCGCCCGCAGAGATGAAATAAACGCAATTTGCTACACCGATTCAGCGCGGATGCGTTTTTTATCTCCGCGGTTGCTGCTGAGAAAAAAACGACCATTGGAGATGATAAAAAACACATTTTGGTACACAAGTTCACCGCTGGATGCGACTTTTGCCTCCGCAGTGACAGCGGAGACAAAAGCGCCCGCAGAGATGAAAGAAACGCATTTTGATACACCGATTCAGCGCGGATGCGTTTTTTATCTCCGCGGTAGCTGCTGAGAAAAAAACGACCATTGGAGATGATAAAAAACACATTTTGGTACACAAGTTCACCGCTGGATGCGACTTTTGCCTCCGCAGTGACAGCGGAGACAAAAGCGCCCCTAGAGATGAAAGAAACGCATTTTGCTACACCGATTCAGCGCGGATGCGTTTTTTATCTCCGCGGTTGCTGCTGAGAAAAAACGACCATTGGAGATGATAAAAAACACATTTTGGTACACAAGTTCACCGCTGGATGCGACTTTTGCCTCCGCAGTGACAGCGGAGACAAAAGCGCCCGCAGAGATGAAAGAAACGCATTTTGCTACACCGATTCAGCGCGGATGCGTTTTTTATCTCCGCGGTTGCTGCTGAGAAAAAAACGACCATTGGAGATGATAAAAGACACATTTTGCTACACAAGTTCACCGCTGTATGCATTTTTTGCCTCCGCAGTGACAGCGGAGACAAAAGCGCCCGCAGACATGAAATAATCGCAATTTGCTACACCGATTCAGCGCGGATGCGTTTTTTATCTCCGCGGTTGCTGCTGAGAAAAAAACGACCATTGGAGATGATAAAAAACACATTTTGCTACACAAGTTCACCGCTGGATGCGACTTTTGCCTCCGCAGTGACAACGGAGACAAAAGCGCCCGCAGAGATGAAATAAACGCATTTTGCTACACCGATTCAGCGTGGATGCGTTTTTTATCTCCGCGTTTGCTGCTGAGAAAAAAACGACCATTGGAGATGATAAAAAACACATTTTGCTACACAAGTTCACCGCTGTATGCATTTTTTGCCTCCGCAGTGACAACGGAGACAAAAGCGCCCGCAGAGATGAAATAAACGCAATTTGCTACACCGATTCAGCGCGGATGCGTTTTTTATCTCCGCGGTTGCTGCTGAGAAAAAAACGACCATTGGAGATGATAAAAAACACATTTTGCTACACAAGTTCACCGCTGTATGCGTTTTTTGCCTCCGTAGTGACAGCGGAGACAAAAGCGCCCGCAGAGATGAAATAAACTCATTTTGATACACCGATTAAGCGCGGATGCGTTTTTTATCTCCGCGGTTGCTGCTGAGAAAAAAACGACCATTGGAGATGATAAAAAACACATTTTGCTACACAAGTTCACCGCTGTATGCATTTTTTGCCTCCGCAGTGACAACGGAGACAAAAGCGCCCGCAGAGATGAAATAAACGCAATTTGCTACACCGATTCAGCGCGGATGCGTTTTTTATCTCCGCGGTTGCTGCTGAGAAAAAAACGACCATTGGAGATGATAAAAAACACATTTTGGTACACAAGTTCACCGCTGGATGCGACTTTTGCCTCCGCAGTGACAACGGAGACAAAAGCGCCCGCAGAGATGAAATAAACGCATTTTGCTACACCGATTCAGCGTGGATGCGTTTTTTATCTCCGCGTTTGCTGCTGAGAAAAAAACGACCATTGGAGATGATAAAAAACACATTTTGCTACACAAGTTCACCGCTGTATGCATTTTTTGCCTCCGCAGAGACAACGGAGACAAAAGCGCCCGCAGAGATGAAATAAACGCAATTTGCTACACCGATTCAGCGCGGATGCGTTTTTTATCTCCGCGGTTGCTGCTGAGAAAAAAACGACCATTGGAGATGATAAAAAACACATTTTGCTACACAAGTTCACCGCTGTATGCGTTTTTTGCCTCCGTAGTGACAGCGGAGACAAAAGCGCCCGCAGAGATGAAATAAACACATTTTGATACACCGATTAAGCGCGGATGCGTTTTTTATCTCCGCGGTTGCTGCTGAGAAAAAAACGACCATTGGAGATGATAAAAAACACATTTTGCTACACAAGTTCACCGCTGGATGCGACTTTTGCCTCCGCAGTGACAGCGGAGACAAAAGCGCCCGCAGAGATGAAAGAAACGCATTTTGATACACCGATTCAGCGCGGATGCGTTTTTTATCTCCGCGGTTGCTGCTGAGAAAAAAACGACCATTGGAGATGATAAAAAACACATTTTGGTACACAAGTTCACCGCTGGATGCGACTTTTGCCTCCGCAGTGACAGCGGAGACAAAAGCGCCCGTAGAGATGAAAGAAACGCATTTTGTTACACCGATTCAGCGCGGATGCGTCTTTTATCTCCGCGGTTGCTGCTGAGAAAAAAACGACCATTGGAGATGACAAAAAACACATTTTGCTACACAAGTTCACCGCTGTATGCATTATTTGCCTCCGCAGTGACAACGGAGACAAAAGCGCCCGCAGAGATGAAATAAACGCAATTTGCTACACCGATTCAGCGCGGATGCGTTTTTTATCTCCGCGGTCGCTGCTGAGAAAAAAACGACCATTGGAGATGATAAAAAACACATTTTGGTACACAACTTCACCGCTGGATGCGACTTTTGCCTCCGCAGTGACAGCGGAGACAAAAGCGCCCGCAGAGATGAAAGAAACGCATTTTGCTACACCGATTCAGCGTGGATGCGTTTTTTATCTCCGCGTTTGCTGCTGAGAAAAAAACGACCATTGGAAATGATAAAAAACACATTTTGCTACACAAGTTCACCGCTGTATGCATTTTTTGCCTCCGCAGTGACAACGGAGACAAAAGCGCCCGCAGAGATGAAATAAACGCAATTTGCTACACCGATTCAGCGCGGATGCGTTTTTTATCTCCGCGGTTGCTGCTGAGAAAAAAACGACCATTGGAAATGTAAAAAGAACATTTTGCTACACAAGTTCACCGCTGGATGCGACTTTTGCCTCCGTAGTGACAGCGGAGACAAAAGCGCCCGCAGAGATGAAATAAACACATTTTGATACACCGATTAAGCGCGGATGCGTTTTTTAACTCCGCGGTTGCTGCTGAGAAAAAAACGACCATTGGAGATGATAAAAAACACATTTTGCTACACAAGTTCACCGCTGGATGCGACTTTTGCCTCCGCAGTGACAGCGGAGACAAAAGCGCCCGCAGAGATGAAATAAACGCAATTTGCTACACCGATTCAGCGCGGATGCGTTTTTTATCTCCGCGGTTGCTGATGAGAAAAAAACGACCATTGGAGATGATAAAAAACACATTTTGCTACACAAGTTCACCGCTGGATGCGTTTTTTGCCTCCGTAGTGACAGCGGAGACAAAAGCGCCCGCAGAGATGAAATAAACACATTTTGATACACCGATTAAGCGCGGATGCGTTTTTTATCTTCGCGGTTGCTGCTGAGAAAAAAACGACCATTGGAGATGATAAAAAACACATTTTGCTACACAAGTTCACCGCTGGATGCGACTTTTGCCTCCGCAGTGACAGCGGAGACAAAAGCGCCCGCAGAGATGAAAGAAACGCATTT
>CAJUXP010000495.1:0-29468 GCA_910591515.1 Cerceris rybyensis | reverse complement strand
CAAAATGCGTTTATTTCATCTCTGCGGGCGCTTTTGTCTCCGCTGTCACTGCGGAGGCAAAAAACACATCCAGCGGTGAACTTGTGTAGTAAAATGTGTTTTTTATCATCTCCAATGGTCGTTTTTTTCTCAGCAGCAACCGCGGAGATAAAAAACGCATCCGCGCTGAATCGGTGTAGCAAAATGCGTTTATTTCATCTCTGCGGGCGCTTTTGTCTCCGCTGTCACTGCGGAGGAAAAACATGCATACACCGGGGAACTTGTGTAGCAAAATGTGTTTTTTATCATCTCCAATGGTCGTTTTTTTCTCAGCAGCAACCGCAGAGATAAAAAACGCATCCGCGCTGAATCGGTGTAGAAAATTGCGTTTCTTTCATCTCTGCGGGCGCTTTTGTCTCCGCTGTCACTGCGGAGGCAAAAGTCGCATCCAGCGGTGAACTTGTGTACCAAAATGTGTTTTTTTATCATCTCCAATGGTCGTTTTTTTCTCAGCAGCTACCGCGGAGATAAAAAACGCATCCGCGCCGAATCGGTGTATCAAAATGCGTTTCTTTCATCTCTGCGGGCGCTTTTGTCTCCGCTGTCACTGCGGAGGCAAAAGTCGCATCCAGCGGTGAACTTGTGTACCAAAATGTGTTTTTTATCATCTCCAATGGTCGTTTTTTTCTCAGCAGCAACCGCGAAGATAAAAAACGCATCCGCGCTGAATCGGTGTATCAAAATGCGTTTCTTTCATCTCTGCGGGCGCTTTTGTCTCCGATGTCAGTACGAAGGCAGAAGTCGCATCCAGCGGTGAACTTGTGTAGCAAAATGTGTTTTTTATCATCTCCAATGGTCGTTTTTTTCTCAGCAGCTACCGCGGAGATAAAAAACGCATCCGCGCTGAATCGGTGTATCAAAATGCGTTTCTTTCATCTCTGCGGGCGCTTTTGTCTCCGCTGTCACTGCGGAGGCAAAAAACACATCCAGCGGTGAACTTGTGTAGTAAAATGTGTTTTTTATCATCTCCAATGGTCGTTTTTTTCTCAGCAGCAACCGCGGAGATAAAAAACGCATCCGCGCTGAATCGGTGTAGCAAAATGCGTTTCTTTCATCTCTGCGGGCGCTTTTGTCTCCGCTGTCACTGCGGAGGCAAAAGTCGCATCCAGCGGTGAACTTGTGTACCAAAATGTGATTTTTATCATCTCCAATGGTCGTTTTTTTCTCAGCAGCAACCGGGGAGATGAAAATCGCATCCGCGCTGAATCGGTGTATCAAAATGCGTTTCTGTCATCTCTGCGGGCGCTTTTGTCTCCGCTGTCACTGCGGAGGCAAAAGTCGCATCCAGCGGTGAACTTGTGTAGCAAAATGTGTTTTTTACCATCTCCAATGGTCGTTTTTTTCTCAGCAGCAACCGCGGAGATAAAAAACGCATCCGCGCTGAATCGGTGTAGCAAAATTCGTTTCTTTCATCTCTGCGAGCGCTTTTGTCTCCGCTGTCACTGCGGAGGCAAAAGTCGCATCCAGCGGTGAACTTGTGTACCAAAATGTGTTTTTTATCATCTCCAATGGTCGTTTTTTTCTCAGCAGCAACCGCGGAGATAAAAAACGCATCCGCGCTGAATCGGTGTAGCAAAATGCGTTTCTTTCATCTCTGCGGGCGCTTTTGTCTCCGCTGTCACTGCGGAGGCAAAAAACGCATCCAGCGGTGAACTTGTGTAGCAAAATGTGTTTTTTATCATCTCCAATGGTCGTTTTTTTCTCAGCAGCAACCACGGAGATAAAAAACGCATCCGCGCTGAATCGGTGTAGCAAATTGCGTTTATTTCATCTCTGCGGGCGCTTTTGTCTCCGCTGTCACTGCGGAGGCAAAAAATGCATACAGCGGTGAACTTGTGTAGCAAAATGTGTTTTTTATCATCTCCAATGGTCGTTTTTTTTCTCATCAGCAACCGCAGGGATAAAAAACGCATCCGCGCTGAATCGGTGTAGCCAATTGCGTTTCTTTCATCTCTGCGGGCGCTTTTGTCTCCGCTGTCACTGCGGAGGCAAAAAATGCATACAGCGGTGAACTTGTGTAGCAAAATGTGTTTATTATCATCTCCAATGGTCGTTTTTTTCTCAGCAGCAACCGCGGAGATAAAAAACGCATCCGCGCTGAATCGGTGTAGCAAAACGCGTTTCTTTCATCTCTGCGGCGCTTTTGTCTCCGATGTCACTGCGGAGGCAAAAGTCGCATCCAGCGGTGAACTTGTGTACCAAAATGTGTTTTTTATCATCTCCAATGGTCGTTTTTTTCTCAGCAGCAACCGCGGAGATAAAAAACGCATCCGCGCTGAATCGGTGTAGCAAAATGCGTTTCTTTCATCTCTGCGGGCGGTTTTGTCTCCGCTGTCACTGCGTAGGCAAAAGTCGCATCCAGCGGTGAACTTGTGTAGCAAAATGTGTTTTTTATCATCTCCAATGGTCGTTTTTTTCTCAGCAGCAACCGCGGAGACAAAAAACGCATCCGCGCTGAATCGGTGTAGCAAAATGCGTTTCTTTCATCTCTGCGGGCGCTTTTGTCTCCGCTGTCACTGCGGAGGCAAAAAACGCATCCAGCGGTGAACTTGTGTAGCAAAATGTGTTTTTTATCATCTCCAATGGTCGTTTTTTTCTCAGCGGCAACCGCGGAGATAAAAAACGCATCCGCGCTGAATCGGTGTAGCAAAATGCGTTTATTTCATCTCTGCGGGCGCTTTTGTCTCCGCTGTCACTGCGGAGGCAAAAAACACATCCAGCGGTGAACTTGTGTAGTAAAATGTGTTTTTTTATCATCTCCAATGGTCGTTTTTTTCTCAGCAGCAACCGCGGAGATAAAAAACGCATCCGCGCTGAATCGGTGTAGCAAAATGCGTTTATTTCATCTCTGCGGGCGCTTTTGTCTCCGCTGTCACTGCGGAGGAAAAACATGCATACACCGGGGAACTTGTGTAGCAAAATGTGTTTTTTTATCATCTCCAATGGTCGTTTTTTTCTCAGCAGCAACCGCAGAGATAAAAAACGCATCCGCGCTGAATCGGTGTAGAAAATTGCGTTTCTTTCATCTCTGCGGGCGCTTTTGTCTCCGCTGTCACTGCGGAGGCAAAAGTCGCATCCAGCGGTGAACTTGTGTACCAAAATGTGTTTTTTATCATCTCCAATGGTCGTTTTTTTCTCAGCAGCTACCGCGGAGATAAAAAACGCATCCGCGCTGAATCGGTGTATCAAAATGCGTTTCTTTCATCTCTGCGGGCGCTTTTGTCTCCGCTGTCACTGCGGAGGCAAAAGTCGCATCCAGCGGTGAACTTGTGTACCAAAATGTGTTTTTTATCATCTCCAATGGTCGTTTTTTTCTCAGCAGCAACCGCGAAGATAAAAAACGCATCCGCGCTGAATCGGTGTATCAAAATGCGTTTCTTTCATCTCTGCGGGCGCTTTTGTCTCCGATGTCAGTACGAAGGCAGAAGTCGCATCCAGCGGTGAACTTGTGTAGCAAAATGTGTTTTTTATCATCTCCAATGGTCGTTTTTTTCTCAGCAGCTACCGCGGAGATAAAAAACGCATCCGCGCTGAATCGGTGTATCAAAATGCGTTTCTTTCATCTCTGCGGGCGCTTTTGTCTCCGCTGTCACTGCGGAGGCAAAAAACACATCCAGCGGTGAACTTGTGTAGTAAAATGTGTTTTTTATCATCTCCAATGGTCGTTTTTTTCTCAGCAGCAACCGCGGAGATAAAAAACGCATCCGCGCTGAATCGGTGTAGCAAAATGCGTTTATTTCATCTCTGCGGGCGCTTTTGTCTCCGCTGTCACTGCGGAGGAATAACATGCATACACCGGGGAACTTGTGTAGCAAAATGTGTTTTTTATCATCTCCAATGGTCGTTTTTTTCTCAGCAGCAACCGCAGAGATAAAAAACGCATCCGCGCTGAATCGGTGTAGAAAATTGCGTTTCTTTCATCTCTGCGGGCGCTTTTGTCTCCGCTGTCACTGCGGAGGCAAAAGTCGCATCCAGCGGTGAACTTGTGTACCAAAATGTGTTTTTTATCATCTCCAATGGTCGTTTTTTTCTCAGCAGCTACCGCGGAGATAAAAAACGCATCCGCGCTGAATCGGTGTATCAAAATGCGTTTCTTTCATCTCTGCGGGCGCTTTTGTCTCCGCTGTCACTGCGGAGGCAAAAGTCGCATCCAGCGGTGAACTTGTGTACCAAAATGTGTTTTTTATCATCTCCAATGGTCGTTTTTTTCTCAGCAGCAACCGCGGAGATAAAAAACGCATGCGCGCTGAATCGGTGTAGCAAAATGCGTTTCATTCATCTCTGCGGGCGCTTTTGTCTCCGCTGTCACTGCGGAGGCAAAAGTCGCATCCAGCGGTGAACTTGTGTACCAAAATGTGTTTTTTATCATCCCCAATGGTCGTTTTTTTCTCAGCAGCTACCGCGGAGATAAAAAACGCATCCGCGCTGAATCGGTGTTGCAAAATGCGTTTATTTCATCTCTGCGGGCGCTTTTGTCTCCGCTGTCACTGCGGAGGCAAAACATGCATACAGCGGGGAACTTGTGTAGCAAAATGTGTTTTTTATCATCTCCAATGGTCGTTTTTTTCTCAGCAGCAACCGCAGAGATAAAAAACGCATCCGCGCTGAATCGGTGTATCAATATGCGTTTCTATCATCTCTGCGGGCGCTTTTGTCTCCGCTGTCACTGCGGAGGCAAAAGTCGCATCCAGCGGTGAACTTGTGTACCAAAATGTGTTTTTTATCATCTCCAATGGTCGTTTTTTTCTCAGCAGCAACCGCGGAGATAAAAAACGCATCCGCGCTGAATCGGTGTAGCAAAATGCGTTTCTTTCATCTCTGCGGGCGCTTTTGTCTCCGCTGTCACTGCGGAGGCAAAAAATGCATACAGCGGTGAACTTGTGTAGCAAAATGTGTTTTTTATCATCTCCAATGGTCGTTTTTTTCTCAGCAGCAACCGCTGAGATAAAAAACGCATCCGCGCTGAATCGGTGTAGCAAAATGAGTTTCTTTCATCTCTGCGGGCGCTTTTGTCTCCTCTGTCACTACGGAGGCAAAAAACGCATCCAGGGGTGAACTTGTGTAGCAAAATGTGTTTTTTATCATCTCCAATGGTCGTTTTTTTCTCAGCAGCAACCGCGGAGATAAAAAACGCATCCGCGCTGAATCGGTGTAGCAAAATGCGTTTCTTTCATCTCTGCGGGCGCTTTTGTCTCCGCTGTCACTGCGGAGGCAAAAGTCGCATCCAGCGGTGAACTTGTGTACCAAAATGTGTTTTTTATCATCTCCAATGGTCGTTTTTTTATCAGCAGCTACCGCGGAGATAAAAAACGCATCCGCGCTGAATCGGTGTATCAAAATGCGTTTTTTAATCTCTGCGGGCGCTTTTGTCTCCGCTGTCACTGCGGAGGCAAAAGTCGCATCCAGCGGTGAACTTGTGTACCAAAATGTGTTTTTTATCATCTCCAATGGTCGTTTTTTTCTCAGCAGCAACCGCGGAGATAAAAAACGCATCCGCGCTGAATCGGTGTAGCAAAATGCGTTTCTTTCATTTCTGCGGGCGCTTTTGTCTCCGCTGTCACTGCGGAGGCAAAAGTCGCATCCAGCGGTGAACTTGTGTACCAAAATGTGTTTTTTATCATCTCCAATGGTCGTTTTTTTCTCAGCAGCTACCGCGGAGATAAAAAACGCATCCGCGCTGAATCGGTGTAGCAAAATGCGTTTATTTCATCTCTGCGGGCGCTTTTGTCTCCGCTGTCACTGCGGAGGCAAAACATGCATACAGCGGGGAACTTGTGTAGCAAAATGTGTTTTTTATCATCTCCAATGGTCGTTTTTTTCTCAGCAGCAACCGCAGAGATAAAAAGCGCATCCGCGCTGAATCGGTGTAGCAAATTGCGTTTATTTCATCTCTGCGGGCGCTTTTGTCTCCGCTGTCACTGCGGAGGCAAAAAATGCATACAGCGGTGAACTTGTGTAGCAAAATGTGTTTTTTATCATCTCCAATGGTCGTTTTTTTTCTCAGCAGCAACCGCTGAGATAAAAAACGCATCCGCGCTGAATCGGTGTAGCAAAATGCGTTTCTTTCATCTCTGTGGGCACTTTTGTCTCCGCTGTCACTGCGGAGGCAAAAGTCGCATCCAGCGGTGAACTTGTGTACCAAAATGTGTTTTTTATCATCTCCAATGGTCGTTTTTTTCTCAGCAGCTACCGCGGAGATAAAAAACGCATCCGCGCTGAATCGGTGTATCAAAATGCGTTTCTTTCATCTCTGCGGGCGCGTTTGTCTCCGCTGTCACTGCGGAGGCAAAAGTCGCATCCAGCGGTGAACTTGTATACCAAAATGTGTTTTTTATCATCTCGATTGGTCGTTTTTTTCTCAGCAGCAACCGCGGAGATAAAAAACGCATCCGCGCTGAATCGGTGTAGCAAAATGCGTTTCTTTCATCTCTGCGGGCGCTTTTGTCTCCGCTGTCACTGCGGAGTCAAAAGTCGCATCCAGCGGTGAACTTGTGTACCAAAATGTGTTTTTTATCATCTCCAATGGTCGTTTTTTTCTCAGCAGCTACCGCGGAGATAAAAAACGCATCCGCGCTGAATCGGTGTATCAAAATGCGTTTCTTTCATCTCTGCGGGCGCTTTTGTCTCCGCTGTCACTGCGGAGGCAAAAGTCGCATCCAGCGGTGAACTTGTATACCAAAATGTGTTTTTTATCATCTCCAATGGTCGTTTTTTTCTCAGCAGCAACCGCGGAGATAAAAAAACGCATCCGCGCTGAATCGGTGTAGCAAAATGCGTTTCTTTCATCTCTGCGGGCGCTTTTGTCTCCGCTGTCACTGCGGAGGCAAAAGTCGCATCCAGCGGTGAATTTGTATACCAAAATGTGTTTTTTATCATCTCCAATGGTCGTTTTTTTCTCAGCAGCAACCGCGGAGATAAAAATCGCATCCGCGCTGAATCTAGTATCAAAATGCGTTTCTTTCATCTCTGCGGGCGCTTTTGTCTCCGCTGTCACTGCGGAGGCAAAAGTCGCATCCAGCGGTGAACTTGTGTACCAAAATGTGTTTTTTATCATCTCCAATGGTCGTTTTTTTCTCAGCAGCTACCGCGGAGATAAAAAAAGCATCCGCGCTGAATCGGTGTATCAAAATGCGTTTCTTTCATCTCTGCGGGCGCTTTTGTCTCCGCTGTCACTTCGGAGGCAAAAGTCGCATCCAGCGGCGAACTTGTGTACCAAAATGTGTTTTTTATCATCTCCAATGGTCGTTTTTTTCTCAGCAGCAACCGCGGAGATAAAAAACGCATCCGCGCTGAATCGGTGTAGCAAAATGCGTTTCTTTCATCTCTGCGGGCGCTTTTGTCTCCGCTGTCACTGCGGAGGCAAAAGTCGCATCCAGCGGTGAACTTGTGTACCAAAATGTGTTTTTTACCATCTCCAATGGTCGTTTTTTTCTCAGCAGCTACCGCGGAGATAAAAAACGCATCCGCGATGAATCGGTGTAGCAAAATTCGTTTCTTTCATCTCTGCGAGCGCTTTTGTCTCCGCTGTCACTGCGGAGGCAGTGTTTTGTCTCCTCTGTCACTACGGAGGCAAAAAACGCATCCAGGGGTGAACTTGTGTAGCAAAATGTGTATTTATCATCTCCAATGGTCGTTTTTTTCTCAGCAGCAACCGCAGAGATAAAAAACGCATCCGCGCTGAATCGGTGTTTCAATATGCGTTTCTTTCATCTCTGCGGGCGCTTTTGTCTCCGCTGTCACTGCGGAGGCAAAAGTCGCATCCAGCGGTGAACTTGTGTACCAAAATGTGTTTTTTATCATCTCCAATGGTCGTTTTTTTCTCAGCAGCAACCGCGGAGATAAAAAACGCATCCGCGCTGAATCGGTGTAGCAAAATGCGTTTCATTCATCTCTGCGGGCGCTTTTGTCTCCGCTGTCACTGCGGAGGCAAAAGTCGCATCCAGCGGTGAACTTGTGTACCAAAATGTGTTTTTTATCATCCCCAATGGTCGTTTTTTTCTCAGCAGCTACCGCGGAGATAAAAAACGCATCCGCGCTGAATCGGTGTTGCAAAATGCGTTTATTTCATCTCTGCGGGCGCTTTTGTCTCCGCTGTCACTGCGGAGGCAAAACATGCATACAGCGGGGAACTTGTGTAGCAAAATGTGTTTTTTATCATCTCCAATGGTCGTTTTTTTATCAGCAGCAACCGCAGAGATAAAAAACGCATCCGCGCTGAATCGGTGTATCAATATGCGTTTCTATCATCTCTGCGGGCGCTTTTGTCTCCGCTGTCACTGCGGAGGCAAAAGTCGCATCCAGCGGTGAACTTGTGTACCAAAATGTGTTTTTTATCATCTCCAATGGTCGTTTTTTTCTCAGCAGCAACCGCGGAGATAAAAAACGCATCCGCGCTGAATCGGTGTAGCAAAATGCGTTTCTTTCATCTCTGCGGGCGCTTTTGTCTCCGCTGTCACTGCGGAGGCAAAAAATGCATACAGCGGTGAACTTGTGTAGCAAAATGTGTTTTTTATCATCTCCAATGGTCGTTTTTTTTCTCAGCAGCAACCGCTGAGATAAAAAACGCATCCGCGCTGAATCGGTGTAGCAAAATGAGTTTCTTTCATCTCTGCGGGCGCTTTTGTCTCCTCTGTCACTACGGAGGCAAAAAACGCATCCAGGGGTGAACTTGTGTAGCAAAATGTGTTTTTTATCATCTCCAATGGTCGTTTTTTTCTCAGCAGCAACCGCGGAGATAAAAAACGCATCCGCGCTGAATCGGTGTAGCAAAATGCGTTTCTTTCATCTCTGCGGGCGCTTTTGTCTCCGCTGTCACTGCGGAGGCAAAAGTCGCATCCAGCGGTGAACTTGTGTACCAAAATGTGTTTTTTATCATCTCCAATGGTCGTTTTTTTATCAGCAGCTACCGCGGAGATAAAAAACGCATCCGCGCTGAATCGGTGTATCAAAATGCGTTTTTTCATCTCTGCGGGCGCTTTTGTCTCCGCTGTCACTGCGGAGACAAAAGTCGCATCCAGCGGTGAACTTGTGTACCAAAATGTGTTTTTTATCATCTCCAATGGTCGTTTTTTTCTCAGCAGCAACCGCGGAGATAAAAAACGCATCCGCGCTGAATCGGTGTAGCAAAATGCGTTTCTTTCATTTCTGCGGGCGCTTTTGTCTCCGCTGTCACTGCGGAGGCAAAAGTCGCATCCAGCGGTGAACTTGTGTACCAAAATGTGTTTTTTATCATCTCCAATGGTCGTTTTTTTCTCAGCAGCTACCGCGGAGATAAAAAACGCATCCGCGCTGAATCGGTGTAGCAAAATGCGTTTATTTCATCTCTGCGGGCGCTTTTGTCTCCGCTGTCACTGCGGAGGCAAAACATGCATACAGCGGGGAACTTGTGTAGCAAAATGTGTTTTTTATCATCTCCAATGGTCGTTTTTTTCTCAGCAGCAACCGCAGAGATAAAAAGCGCATCCGCGCTGAATCGGTGTAGCAAATTGCGTTTATTTCATCTCTGCGGGCGCTTTTGTCTCCGCTGTCACTGCGGAGGCAAAAAATGCATACAGCGGTGAACTTGTGTAGCAAAATGTGTTTTTTATCATCTCCAATGGTCGTTTTTTTCTCAGCAGCAACCGCTGAGATAAAAAACGCATCCGCGCTGAATCGGTGTAGCAAAATGCGTTTCTTTCATCTCTGTGGGCACTTTTGTCTCCGCTGTCACTGCGGAGGCAAAAGTCGCATCCAGCGGTGAACTTGTGTACCAAAATGTGTTTTTTATCATCTCCAATGGTCGTTTTTTTCTCAGCAGCTACCGCGGAGATAAAAAACGCATCCGCGCTGAATCGGTGTATCAAAATGCGTTTCTTTCATCTCTGCGGGCGCGTTTGTCTCCGCTGTCACTGCGGAGGCAAAAGTCGCATCCAGCGGTGAACTTGTATACCAAAATGTGTTTTTTATCATCTCGATTGGTCGTTTTTTTCTCAGCAGCAACCGCGGAGATAAAAAACGCATCCGCGCTGAATCGGTGTAGCAAAATGCGTTTCTTTCATCTCTGCGGGCGCTTTTGTCTCCGCTGTCACTGCGGAGTCAAAAGTCGCATCCAGCGGTGAACTTGTGTACCAAAATGTGTTTTTTATCATCTCCAATGGTCGTTTTTTTCTCAGCAGCTACCGCGGAGATAAAAAACGCATCCGCGCTGAATCGGTGTATCAAAATGCGTTTCTTTCATCTCTGCGGGCGCTTTTGTCTCCGCTGTCACTGCGGAGGCAAAAGTCGCATCCAGCGGTGAACTTGTATACCAAAATGTGTTTTTTATCATCTCCAATGGTCGTTTTTTTCTCAGCAGCAACCGCGGAGATAAAAAAACGCATCCGCGCTGAATCGGTGTAGCAAAATGCGTTTCTTTCATCTCTGCGGGCGCTTTTGTCTCCGCTGTCACTGCGGAGGCAAAAGTCGCATCCAGCGGTGAATTTGTATACCAAAATGTGTTTTTTATCATCTCCAATGGTCGTTTTTTTCTCAGCAGCAACCGCGGAGATAAAAATCGCATCCGCGCTGAATCTAGTATCAAAATGCGTTTCTTTCATCTCTGCGGGCGCTTTTGTCTCCGCTGTCACTGCGGAGGCAAAAGTCGCATCCAGCGGTGAACTTGTGTACCAAAATGTGTTTTTTATCATCTCCAATGGTCGTTTTTTTCTCAGCAGCTACCGCGGAGATAAAAAAAGCATCCGCGCTGAATCGGTGTATCAAAATGCGTTTCTTTCATCTCTGCGGGCGCTTTTGTCTCCGCTGTCACTTCGGAGGCAAAAGTCGCATCCAGCGGCGAACTTGTGTACCAAAATGTGTTTTTTATCATCTCCAATGGTCGTTTTTTTCTCAGCAGCAACCGCGGAGATAAAAAACGCATCCGCGCTGAATCGGTGTAGCAAAATGCGTTTCTTTCATCTCTGCGGGCGCTTTTGTCTCCGCTGTCACTGCGGAGGCAAAAGTCGCATCCAGCGGTGAACTTGTGTACCAAAATGTGTTTTTTACCATCTCTAATGGTCGTTTTTTTCTCAGCAGCTACCGCGGAGATAAAAAACGCATCCGCGATGAATCGGTGTAGCAAAATTCGTTTCTTTCATCTCTGCGAGCGCTTTTGTCTCCGCTGTCACTGCGGAGGCAGTGTTTTGTCTCCTCTGTCACTACGGAGGCAAAAAACGCATCCAGGGGTGAACTTGTGTAGCAAAATGTGTATTTATCATCTCCAATGGTCGTTTTTTTCTCAGCAGCAACCGCAGAGATAAAAAACGCATCCGCGCTGAATCGGTGTTTCAATATGCGTTTCTTTCATCTCTGCGGGCGCTTTTGTCTCCGCTGTCACTGCGGAGGCAAAAGTCGCATCCAGCGGTGAACTTGTGTACCAAAATGTGTTTTTTATCATCTCCAATGGTCATTTTTTTCTCAGCAGCTACCGCGGAGATAAAAAACGCATCCGCGCTGAATCGGTGTAGCAAAATGCGTTTATTTCATCTCTGCGGGCGCTTTTGTCTCCGCTGTCACTGCGGAGGCAAAAAATGCATACAGCGGTGAACTTGTGTAGCAAAATGTGTTTTTTATCATCTCCAATGGTCGTTTTTTTCTCAGCAGCAACCGCAGAGATAAAAAGCGCATCCGCGCTGAATCGGTGTAGCTAATTGCGTTTATTTCATCTCTGCGGGCGCTTTTGTCTCCGCTGTCACTGCGGAGGCAAAAAATGCATACAGCGGTGAACTTGTGTAGCAAAATGTGTTTTTTATCATCTCCAATGGTCGTTTTTTTCTCAGCAGCAACCGCGGAGATAAAAAAACGCATCCGCGCTGAATCGGTGTAGCAAAATGCGTTTCTTTCATCTCTGCGGGCGCTTTTGTCTCCGCTGTCACTGCGGAGGCAAAAGTCGCATCCAGCGGTGAATTTGTATACCAAAATGTGTTTTTTATCATCTCCAATGGTCGTTTTTTTCTCAGCAGCAACCGCGGAGATAAAAATCGCATCCGCGCTGAATCTAGTATCAAAATGCGTTTCTTTCATCTCTGCGGGCGCTTTTGTCTCCGCTGTCCCTGCGGAGGCAAAAGTCGCATCCAGCGGTGAACTTGTGTACCAAAATGTGTTTTTTATCATCTCCAATGGTCGTTTTTTTCTCAGCAGCTACCGCGGAGATAAAAAAAGCATCCGCGCTGAATCGGTGTATCAAAATGCGTTTCTTTCATCTCTGCGGGCGCTTTTGTCTCCGCTGTCACTGCGGAGGCAAAAGTCGCATCCAGCGGTGAACTTGTGTACCAAAATGTGTTTTTTATCATCTCCAATGGTCATTTTTTTCTCAGCAGCTACCGCGGAGATAAAAAACGCATCCGCGCTGAATCGGTGTAGCAAAATGCGTTTATTTCATCTCTGCGGGCGCTTTTGTCTCCGCTGTCACTGCGGAGGCAAAAAATGCATACAGCGGTGAACTTGTGTAGCAAAATGTGTTTTTTATCATCTCCAATGGTCGTTTTTTTCTCAGCAGCAACCGCAGAGATAAAAAGCGCATCCGCGCTGAATCGGTGTAGCTAATTGCGTTTATTTCATCTCTGCGGGCGCTTTTGTCTCCGCTGTCACTGCGGAGGCAAAAAATGCATACAGCGGTGAACTTGTGTAGCAAAATGTGTTTTTTATCATCTCCAATGGTCGTTTTTTTCTCAGCAGCAACCGCTGAGATAAAAAACGCATCCGCGCTGAATCGGTGTAGCAAAATGCGTTTCTTTCATCTCTGCGGGCACTTTTGTCTCCGCTGTCACTGCGGAGGCAAAAGTCGCATCCAGCGGTGAACTTGTATACCAAAATGTGTTTTTTATCATCTCCATTGGTCGTTTTTTTCTCAGCAGCAACCGCGGAGATAAAAAACGCATCCGCGCTGAATCGGTGTAGCAAAATGCGTTTCTTTCATCTCTGCGGGCGCTTTTGTCTCCGCTGTCACTGCGGAGGCAAAAAATGCATCCAGGGGTGAACTTGTGTAGCAAAATGTGTTTTTTATCATCTCCAATGGTCGTTTTTTTCTCAGCAGCAACCGCGGAGATAAAAAACGCATCCGCGCTGAATCGGTGTAGCAAAATGCGTTTCATTCATCTCTGCGGGCGCTTTTGTCTCCGCTGTCACTGCGGAGGCAAAAGTCGCATCCAGCGGTGAACTTGTGTACCAAAATGTGTTTTTTATCATCCCCAATGGTCGTTTTTTTCTCAGCAGCTACCGCGGAGATAAAAAACGCATCCGCGCTGAATCGGTGTTGCAAAATGCGTTTATTTCATCTCTGCGGGCGCTTTTGTCTCCGCTGTCACTGCGGAGGCAAAACATGCATACAGCGGGGAACTTGTGTAGCAAAATGTGTTTTTTATCATCTCCAATGGTCGTTTTTTTCTCAGCAGCAACCGCAGAGATAAAAAACGCATCCGCGCTGAATCGGTGTATCAATATGCGTTTCTATCATCTCTGCGGGCGCTTTTGTCTCCGCTGTCACTGCGGAGGCAAAAGTCGCATCCAGCGGTGAACTTGTGTACCAAAATGTGTTTTTTATCATCTCCAATGGTCGTTTTTTTCTCAGCAGCAACCGCGGAGATAAAAAACGCATCCGCGCTGAATCGGTGTAGCAAAATGCGTTTCTTTCATCTCTGCGGGCGCTTTTGTCTCCGCTGTCACTGCGGAGGCAAAAAATGCATACAGCGGTGAACTTGTGTAGCAAAATGTGTTTTTTATCATCTCCAATGGTCGTTTTTTTCTCAGCAGCAACCGCTGAGATAAAAAACGCATCCGCGCTGAATCGGTGTAGCAAAATGAGTTTCTTTCATCTCTGCGGGCGCTTTTGTCTCCTCTGTCACTACGGAGGCAAAAAACGCATCCAGGGGTGAACTTGTGTAGCAAAATGTGTTTTTTATCATCTCCAATGGTCGTTTTTTTCTCAGCAGCAACCGCGGAGATAAAAAACGCATCCGCGCTGAATCGGTGTAGCAAAATGCGTTTCTTTCATCTCTGCGGGCGCTTTTGTCTCCGCTGTCACTGCGGAGGCAAAAGTCGCATCCAGCGGTGAACTTGTGTACCAAAATGTGTTTTTTATCATCTCCAATGGTCGTTTTTTTATCAGCAGCTACCGCGGAGATAAAAAACGCATCCGCGCTGAATCGGTGTATCAAAATGCGTTTTTTCATCTCTGCGGGCGCTTTTGTCTCCGCTGTCACTGCGGAGGCAAAAGTCGCATCCAGCGGTGAACTTGTGTACCAAAATGTGTTTTTTATCATCTCCAATGGTCGTTTTTTTCTCAGCAGCAACCGCGGAGATAAAAAACGCATCCGCGCTGAATCGGTGTAGCAAAATGCGTTTCTTTCATTTCTGCGGGCGCTTTTGTCTCCGCTGTCACTGCGGAGGCAAAAGTCGCATCCAGCGGTGAACTTGTGTACCAAAATGTGCTTTTTATCATCTCCAATGGTCGTTTTTTTCTCAGCAGCTACCGCGGAGATAAAAAACGCATCCGCGCTGAATCGGTGTAGCAAAATGCGTTTATTTCATCTCTGCGGGCGCTTTTGTCTCCGCTGTCACTGCGGAGGCAAAACATGCATACAGCGGGGAACTTGTGTAGCAAAATGTGTTTTTTATCATCTCCAATGGTCGTTTTTTTCTCAGCAGCAACCGCAGAGATAAAAAGCGCATCCGCGCTGAATCGGTGTAGCAAATTGCGTTTATTTCATCTCTGCGGGCGCTTTTGTCTCCGCTGTCACTGCGGAGGCAAAAAATGCATACAGCGGTGAACTTGTGTAGCAAAATGTGTTTTTTATCATCTCCAATGGTCGTTTTTTTCTCAGCAGCAACCGCTGAGATAAAAAACGCATCCGCGCTGAATCGGTGTAGCAAAATGCGTTTCTTTCATCTCTGTGGGCACTTTTGTCTCCGCTGTCACTGCGGAGGCAAAAGTCGCATCCAGCGGTGAACTTGTGTACCAAAATGTGTTTTTTATCATCTCCAATGGTCGTTTTTTTCTCAGCAGCAACCGCGGAGATAAAAAAACGCATCCGCGCTGAATCGGTGTAGCAAAATGCGTTTCTTTCATTTCTGCGGGCGCTTTTGTCTCCGCTGTCACTGCGGAGGCAAAAGTCGCATCCAGCGGTGAACTTGTGTACCAAAATGTGCTTTTTATCATCTCCAATGGTCGTTTTTTTCTCAGCAGCTACCGCGGAGATAAAAAACGCATCCGCGCTGAATCGGTGTAGCAAAATGCGTTTATTTCATCTCTGCGGGCGCTTTTGTCTCCGCTGTCACTGCGGAGGCAAAACATGCATACAGCGGGGAACTTGTGTAGCAAAATGTGTTTTTTATCATCTCCAATGGTCGTTTTTTTCTCAGCAGCAACCGCAGAGATAAAAAGCGCATCCGCGCTGAATCGGTGTAGCAAATTGCGTTTATTTCATCTCTGCGGGCGCTTTTGTCTCCGCTGTCACTGCGGAGGCAAAAAATGCATACAGCGGTGAACTTGTGTAGCAAAATGTGTTTTTTATCATCTCCAATGGTCGTTTTTTTCTCAGCAGCAACCGCTGAGATAAAAAACGCATCCGCGCTGAATCGGTGTAGCAAAATGCGTTTCTTTCATCTCTGTGGGCACTTTTGTCTCCGCTGTCACTGCGGAGGCAAAAGTCGCATCCAGCGGTGAACTTGTGTACCAAAATGTGTTTTTTATCATCTCCAATGGTCGTTTTTTTCTCAGCAGCTACCGCGGAGATAAAAAACGCATCCGCGCTGAATCGGTGTATCAAAATGCGTTTCTTTCATCTCTGCGGGCGCGTTTGTCTCCGCTGTCACTGCGGAGGCAAAAGTCGCATCCAGCGGTGAACTTGTATACCAAAATGTGTTTTTTATCATCTCGATTGGTCGTTTTTTTCTCAGCAGCAACCGCGGAGATAAAAAACGCATCCGCGCTGAATCGGTGTAGCAAAATGCGTTTCTTTCATCTCTGCGGGCGCTTTTGTCTCCGCTGTCACTGCGGAGTCAAAAGTCGCATCCAGCGGTGAACTTGTGTACCAAAATGTGTTTTTTATCATCTCCAATGGTCGTTTTTTTCTCAGCAGCTACCGCGGAGATAAAAAACGCATCCGCGCTGAATCGGTGTATCAAAATGCGTTTCTTTCATCTCTGCGGGCGCTTTTGTCTCCGCTGTCACTGCGGAGGCAAAAGTCGCATCCAGCGGTGAACTTGTATACCAAAATGTGTTTTTTATCATCTCCAATGGTCGTTTTTTTCTCAGCAGCAACCGCGGAGATAAAAAAACGCATCCGCGCTGAATCGGTGTAGCAAAATGCGTTTCTTTCATCTCTGCGGGCGCTTTTGTCTCCGCTGTCACTGCGGAGGCAAAAGTCGCATCCAGCGGTGAATTTGTATACCAAAATGTGTTTTTTATCATCTCCAATGGTCGTTTTTTTCTCAGCAGCAACCGCGGAGATAAAAATCGCATCCGCGCTGAATCTAGTATCAAAATGCGTTTCTTTCATCTCTGCGGGCGCTTTTGTCTCCGCTGTCACTGCGGAGGCAAAAGTCGCATCCAGCGGTGAACTTGTGTACCAAAATGTGTTTTTTATCATCTCCAATGGTCGTTTTTTTCTCAGCAGCTACCGCGGAGATAAAAAAAGCATCCGCGCTGAATCGGTGTATCAAAATGCGTTTCTTTCATCTCTGCGGGCGCTTTTGTCTCCGCTGTCACTTCGGAGGCAAAAGTCGCATCCAGCGGCGAACTTGTGTACCAAAATGTGTTTTTTATCATCTCCAATGGTCGTTTTTTCTCAGCAGCAACCGCGGAGATAAAAAAACGCATCCGCGCTGAATCGGTGTAGCAAAATGCGTTTCTTTCATCTCTGCGGGGCGCTTTTGTCTCCGCTGTCACTGCGGAGGCAAAAGTCGCATCCAGCGGTGAACTTGTGTACCAAAATGTGTTTTTTACCATCTCCAATGGTCGTTTTTTTCTCAGCAGCTACCGCGGAGATAAAAAACGCATCCGCGATGAATCGGTGTAGCAAAATTCGTTTCTTTCATCTCTGCGAGCGCTTTTGTCTCCGCTGTCACTGCGGAGGCAGTGTTTTTGTCTCCTCTGTCACTACGGAGGCAAAAAACGCATCCAGGGGTGAACTTGTGTAGCAAAATGTGTATTTATCATCTCCAATGGTCGTTTTTTTCTCAGCAGCAACCGCAGAGATAAAAAACGCATCCGCGCTGAATCGGTGTTTCAATATGCGTTTCTTTCATCTCTGCGGGCGCTTTTGTCTCCGCTGTCA
Source organism: Cerceris rybyensis (assembly GCA_910591515.1). Lineage (NCBI taxonomy): Eukaryota > Metazoa > Arthropoda > Insecta > Hymenoptera > Crabronidae > Cerceris > Cerceris rybyensis. The sequence continues at coordinate 12,141 of CAJUXP010000495.1, read as the reverse complement.
CTGCGGAGGCAAAAGTCGCATCCAGCGGTGAACTTGTGTACCAAAATGTGTTTTTTATCATCTCCAATGGTCGTTTTTTTCTCAGCAGCTACCGCGGAGATAAAAAAAGCATCCGCGCTGAATCGGTGTATCAAAATGCGTTTTCTTTCATCTCTGCGGGCGCTTTTGTCTCCGCTGTCACTGCGGAGGCAAAAGTCGCATCCAGCGGTGAACTTGTGTACCAAAATGTGTTTTTTATCATCTCCAATGGTCATTTTTTTCTCAGCAGCTACCGCGGAGATAAAAAAACGCATCCGCGCTGAATCGGTGTAGCAAAATGCGTTTATTTCATCTCTGCGGGCGCTTTTGTCTCCGCTGTCACTGCGGAGGCAAAAAATGCATACAGCGGTGAACTTGTGTAGCAAAATGTGTTTTTTATCATCTCCAATGGTCGTTTTTTTCTCAGCAGCAACCGCAGAGATAAAAAGCGCATCCGCGCTGAATCGGTGTAGCAAATTGCGTTTATTTCATCTCTGCGGGCGCTTTTGTCTCCGCTGTCACTGCGGAGGCAAAAAATGCATACAGCGGTGAACTTGTGTAGCAAAATGTGTTTTTTATCATCTCCAATGGTCGTTTTTTTCTCAGCAGCAACCGCTGAGATAAAAAACGCATCCGCGCTGAATCGGTGTAGCAAAATGCGTTTCTTTCATCTCTGCGGGCACTTTTGTCTCCGCTGTCACTGCGGAGGCAAAAGTCGCATCCAGCGGTGAACTTGTATACCAAAATGTGTTTTTTATCATCTCCATTGGTCGTTTTTTTCTCAGCAGCAACCGCGGAGATAAAAAACGCATCCGCGCTGAATCGGTGTAGCAAAATGCGTTTCTTTCATCTCTGCGGGCGCTTTTGTCTCCGCTGTCACTGCGGGGGCAAAAGTCGCATCCAGCGGTGAACTTGTGTACCAAAATGTGTTTTTTATCATCTCCAATGGTCGTTCTTTTCTCAGCAGCTACCGCGGAGATAAAAAACGCATCCGCGCTGAATCGGTGTATCAAAATGCGTTTCTTTCATCTCTGCGGGCGCTTTTGTCTCCGCTGTCACTGCGGAGGCAAAAGTCGCATCCAGCGGTGAACTTGTGTACCAAAATGTGTTTTTTATCATCTCCAATGGTCGTTTTTTTCTCAGCAGCTACCGCGGAGATAAAAAAAGCATCCGCGCTGAATCGGTGTATCAAAATGCGTTTCTTTCATCTCTGCGGGCGCTTTTGTCTCCGCTGTCACTTCGGAGGCAAAAGTCGCATCCAGCGGCGAACTTGTGTACCAAAATGTGTTTTTTATCATCTCCAATGGTCGTTTTTTTCTCAGCAGCAACCGCGGAGATAAAAAACGCATCCGCGCTGAATCGGTGTAGCAAAATGCGTTTCTTTCATCTCTGCGGGCGCTTTTGTCTCCGCTGTCACTGCGGAGGCAAAAGTCGCATCCAGCGGTGAACTTGTGTACCAAAATGTGTTTTTTACCATCTCCAATGGTCGTTTTTTTCTCAGCAGCTACCGCGGAGATAAAAAACGCATCCGCGATGAATCGGTGTAGCAAAATTCGTTTCTTTCATCTCTGCGAGCGCTTTTGTCTCCGCTGTCACTGCGGAGGCAGTGTTTTGTCTCCTCTGTCACTACGGAGGCAAAAAACGCATCCAGGGGTGAACTTGTGTAGCAAAATGTGTATTTATCATCTCCAATGGTCGTTTTTTTCTCAGCAGCAACCGCAGAGATAAAAAACGCATCCGCGCTGAATCGGTGTTTCAATATGCGTTTCTTTCATCTCTGCGGGCGCTTTTGTCTCCGCTGTCACTGCGGAGGCAAAAGTCGCATCCAGCGGTGAACTTGTGTACCAAAATGTGTTTTTTATCATCTCCAATGGTCGTTTTTTTCTCAGCAGCTACCGCGGAGATAAAAAAAGCATCCGCGCTGAATCGGTGTATCAAAATGCGTTTCTTTCATCTCTGCGGGCGCTTTTGTCTCCGCTGTCACTGCGGAGGCAAAAGTCGCATCCGGCGGTGAACTTGTGTACCAAAATGTGTTTTTTATCATCTCCAATGGTCATTTTTTTCTCAGCAGCTACCGCGGAGATAAAAAACGCATCCGCGCTGAATCGGTGTAGCAAAATGCGTTTATTTCATCTCTGCGGGCGCTTTTGTCTCCGCTGTCACTGCGGAGGCAAAAAATGCATACAGCGGTGAACTTGTGTAGCAAAATGTGTTTTTTATCATCTCCAATGGTCGTTTTTTTCTCAGCAGCAACCGCAGAGATAAAAAGCGCATCCGCGCTGAATCGGTGTAGCTAATTGCGTTTATTTCATCTCTGCGGGCGCTTTTGTCTCCGCTGTCACTGCGGAGGCAAAAAATGCATACAGCGGTGAACTTGTGTAGCAAAATGTGTTTTTTATCATCTCCAATGGTCGTTTTTTTCTCAGCAGCAACCGCTGAGATAAAAAACGCATCCGCGCTGAATCGGTGTAGCAAAATGCGTTTCTTTCATCTCTGCGGGCACTTTTGTCTCCGCTGTCACTGCGGAGGCAAAAGTCGCATCCAGCGGTGAACTTGTATACCAAAATGTGTTTTTTATCATCTCCATTGGTCGTTTTTTTCTCAGCAGCAACCGCGGAGATAAAAAACGCATCCGCGCTGAATCGGTGTAGCAAAATGCGTTTCTTTCATCTCTGCGGGCGCTTTTGTCTCCGCTGTCACTGCGGGGGCAAAAGTCGCATCCAGCGGTGAACTTGTGTACCAAAATGTGTTTTTTATCATCTCCAATGGTCGTTCTTTTCTCAGCAGCTACCGCGGAGATAAAAAACGCATCCGCGCTGAATCGGTGTATCAAAATGCGTTTCTTTCATCTCTGCGGGCGCTTTTGTCTCCGCTGTCACTGCGGAGGCAAAAGTCGCATCCAGCGGTGAACTTGTGTGGCAAAATGTGTTTTTTACCATCTCCAATGGTCGTTTTTTTCTCAGCAGCAACCGCGGAGATAAAAAACGCATCCGCGCTGAATCGGTGTAGCAAAATTCGTTTCTTTCATCTCTGCGAGCGCTTTTGTCTCCGCTGTCACTGCGGAGGCAAAAGTCGCATCCAGCGGTGAACTTGTGTACCAAAATGTGTTTTTTATCATCCCCAATGGTCGTTTTTTTCTCAGCAGCAACCGCGGAGATAAAAAACGCATCCGCGCTGAATCGGTGTATCAAAATGCGTTTCTTTCATCTCTGCTTGCGCTTTTGTCTCCGTTGTCACCACGAAGGCAAAAGTCGCATCCAGCGGTGAACTTGTGTAGCAAAATGTGTTTTTTATCATCTCCAATGGTCGTTTTTTTCTCAGCAGCCACCGCGGAGATAAAAAACGCATCCGCGCTGAATCGGTGTATCAAAATGCGTTTATTTCATCTCTGCGGGCGCTTTTGACTCCGCTGTCACTGCGGAGGCACAAAATGCATACAGCGTTGAACTTGTGTAGCAAAATGTGTTTTTTATCATCTCCAATGGTCGTTTTTTTCTCAGCAGCAACCGCGGAGATAAAAAACGCATCCGCGCCGAATCGGTGTAGCAAAATGCGTTTCTTTCATCTCTGCGGGCGCTTTTGTCTCCGCTGCCACTGCGGAGGCAAAAGTCGCATCCAGCGGTGAACTTGTGTACCAAAATGTGTTTTTTATCATCTCCAATGGTCGTTTTTTTCTCAGCAGCAACCGCGGAGATAAAAAACGCATCCGCGCTGAATCGGTGTATCAAAATGCGTTTCTTTCATCTCTGCGGGCGCTTTTGTCTCCGCTGTCACTACGAAGGCAAAAGTCGCATCCAGCGGTGAACTTGTGTAGCAAATGTGTTTTTTATCATCTCCAATGGTCGTTTTTTTCTCAGCAGCAACCGCGGAGATATAAAACGCATCCGCGCTGAATCGGTGTAGCTAAATGCGTTTCTTTCATCTCTGCGGGCGCTTTTGTCTCCGCTGTCACTGCGGAGGCAAAAGTCGCATCCAGCGGTGAACTTGTATACCAAAATGTGTTTTTTATCATCTCCAATGGTCGTTTTTTTCTCAGCAGCAACCGCGGAGATAAAAAAACGCATCCGCGCTGAATCGGTGTAGCAAAATGCGTTTCTTTCATCTCTGCGGGCGCTTTTGTCTCCGCTGTCACTGCGGAGGCAAAAGTCGCATCCAGCGGTGAATTTGTATACCAAAATGTGTTTTTTATCATCTCCAATGGTCGTTTTTTTCTCAGCAGCAACCGCGGAGATAAAAATCGCATCCGCGCTGAATCTAGTATCAAAATGCGTTTCTTTCATCTCTGCGGGCGCTTTTGTCTCCGCTGTCCCTGCGGAGGCAAAAGTCGCATCCAGCGGTGAACTTGTGTACCAAAATGTGTTTTTTATCATCTCCAATGGTCGTTTTTTTCTCAGCAGCTACCGCGGAGATAAAAAAAGCATCCGCGCTGAATCGGTGTATCAAAATGCGTTTCTTTCATCTCTGCGGGCGCTTTTGTCTCCGCTGTCACTGCGGAGGCAAAAGTCGCATCCAGCGGTGAACTTGTGTACCAAAATGTGTTTTTTATCATCTCCAATGGTCATTTTTTTCTCAGCAGCTACCGCGGAGATAAAAAACGCATCCGCGCTGAATCGGTGTAGCAAAATGCGTTTATTTCATCTCTGCGGGCGCTTTTGTCTCCGCTGTCACTGCGGAGGCAAAAAATGCATACAGCGGTGAACTTGTGTAGCAAAATGTGTTTTTTATCATCTCCAATGGTCGTTTTTTTCTCAGCAGCAACCGCAGAGATAAAAAGCGCATCCGCGCTGAATCGGTGTAGCTAATTGCGTTTATTTCATCTCTGCGGGCGCTTTTGTCTCCGCTGTCACTGCGGAGGCAAAAAATGCATACAGCGGTGAACTTGTGTAGCAAAATGTGTTTTTTATCATCTCCAATGGTCGTTTTTTTCTCAGCAGCAACCGCTGAGATAAAAAAACGCATCCGCGCTGAATCGGTGTAGCAAAATGCGTTTCTTTCATCTCTGCGGGCACTTTTGTCTCCGCTGTCACTGCGGAGGCAAAAGTCGCATCCAGCGGTGAACTTGTATACCAAAATGTGTTTTTTATCATCTCCATTGGTCGTTTTTTTCTCAGCAGCAACCGCGGAGATAAAAAACGCATCCGCGCTGAATCGGTGTAGCAAAATGCGTTTCTTTCATCTCTGCGGGCGCTTTTGTCTCCGCTGTCACTGCGGGGGCAAAAGTCGCATCCAGCGGTGAACTTGTGTACCAAAATGTGTTTTTTATCATCTCCAATGGTCGTTCTTTTCTCAGCAGCTACCGCGGAGATAAAAAACGCATCCGCGCTGAATCGGTGTATCAAAATGCGTTTCTTTCATCTCTGCGGGCGCTTTTGTCTCCGCTGTCACTGCGGAGGCAAAAGTCGCATCCAGCGGTGAACTTGTGTAGCAAAATGTGTTTTTTACCATCTCCAATGGTCGTTTTTTTCTCAGCAGCAACCGCGGAGATAAAAAACGCATCCGCGCTGAATCGGTGTAGCAAAATTCGTTTCTTTCATCTCTGCGAGCGCTTTTGTCTCCGCTGTCACTGCGGAGGCAAAAGTCGCATCCAGCGGTGAACTTGTGTACCAAAATGTGTTTTTTATCATCCCCAATGGTCGTTTTTTTCTCAGCAGCAACCGCGGAGATAAAAAACGCATCCGCGCTGAATCGGTGTATCAAAATGCGTTTCTTTCATCTCTGCTTGCGCTTTTGTCTCCGTTGTCACCACGAAGGCAAAAGTCGCATCCAGCGGTGAACTTGTGTAGCAAAATGTGTTTTTTATCATCTCCAATGGTCGTTTTTTTCTCAGCAGCCACCGCGGAGATAAAAAACGCCATCCGCGCTGAATCGGTGTATCAAAATGCGTTTATTTCATCTCTGCGGGCGCTTTTGACTCCGCTGTCACTGCGGAGGCACAAAATGCATACAGCGTTGAACTTGTGTAGCAAAATGTGTTTTTTATCATCTCCAATGGTCGTTTTTTTCTCAGCAGCAACCGCGGAGATAAAAACGCATCCGCGCCGAATCGGTGTAGCAAAATGCGTTTCTTTCATCTCTGCGGGCGCTTTTGTCTCCGCTGCCACTGCGGAGGCAAAAGTCGCATCCAGCGGTGAACTTGTGTACCAAAATGTGTTTTTTATCATCTCCAATGGTCGTTTTTTTCTCAGCAGCTACCGCGGAGATAAAAAACGCATCCGCGCTGAATCGGTGTATCAAAATGCGTTTCTTTCATCTCTGCGGGCGCTTTTGTCTCCGCTGTCACTGCGAAGGCAAAAGTCGCATCCAGCGGTGAACTTGTGTGGCAAAATGTGTTTTTTATCATCTCCAATGGTTGTTTTTTTTCTCAGCAGCAACCGCGTAGACAAAAAACGCATCCGCGCTGAATCGGTGTATCAAAATGCGTTTCTTTCATCTCTGCGGGCGCTTTTGTCTCCGCTGTCACTGCGGAGGCAAAAGTCGCTTCCAGCGGTGAACTTGTGTACCAAAATGTGTTTTTTATCATCTCCAATGGTCGTTTTTTTCTCAGCAGCAACCGCGGAGATAAAAAACGCATCCGCGCTGAATCGGTGTATCAAAATGCGTTTCTTTCATCTCTGCGGGGCGCTTTTGTCTCCGCTGTCACTACGAAGGCAAAAGTCGCATCCAGCGGGTGAACTTGTGTAGCAAATGTGTTTTTTATCATCTCCAATGGTCGTTTTTTTCTCAGCAGCAACCGCGGAGATATAAAAACGCATCCGCGCTGAATCGGTGTAGCTAAATGCGTTTCTTTCATCTCTGCGGGCGCTTTTGTCTCCGCTGTCACTGCGGAGGCAAAAGTCGCATCCAGCGGTGAACTTGTGTACCAAAATGTGTTTTTTATCATCTCCAATGGTCGTTTTTTTCTCAGCAGCAACCGCGGAGATAAAAATCGCATCCGCGCTGAATCGGTGTATCAAAATGCGTTTCTTTCATCTCTGCGGGCGCTTTTGTCTCCGCTGTCACTGCGGAGGCAAAAGTCGCATCCAGCGGTGAACTTGTGTACCAAAATGTGTTTTTTATCATCTCCAATGGTCGTTTTTTTCTCAGCAGCAACCGCGGAGATAAAAAACGCATCCGCGCTGAATCGGTGTAGCAAAATGCGTTTCTCATCTCTGCGGGCGCTTTTGTCTCCGCTGTCACTTCGGAGGCAAAAGTCGCATCCAGCGGTGAACTTGTGTACCAAAATGTGTTTTTTATCATCTCCAATGGTCGTTTTTTTCTCAGCAGCTACCGCGGAGATAAAAAACGCATCCGGGCTGAATCGGTGTATCAAAATGCGTTTCTTTCATCTCTGCGGGTGCTTTTGTCTCCGCTGTCACTGCGGAGGCAAAAGTCGCATTCAGCGGTGAACTTGTGTACCAAAATGTGTTTTTTATCATCTCCAATGGTCGTTTTTTTCTCAGCAGCAACCGCGGAGATAAAAAACGCATCCGCGCTGAATCGGTGTAGCAAAATGCGTTTCTTTCATCTCTGCGGGCGCTTTTGTCTCCGCTGTCACTGCGGAGGCAAAAAACGCATCCAGCGGTGAACTTGTGTAGCAAAATGTGTTTTTTATCATCTCCAATGGTCGTTTTTTTCTGAGCAGCAACCGCGGAGACAAAAAACGCATCCGCGCTGAATCGGTGTAGCAAAATGCGTTTATTTCATCTCTGCGGGCGCTTTTGTCTCCGCTGTCACTGCGGAGGCAAAAGTCGCATCCAGCGGTGAACTTGTGTACCAAAATGTGTATTTTATCATCTCCAATGGTCGTTTTTTTCTCAGCAGCAACCGCGGAGATAAAAAACGCATCCGCGCTGGATCGGTGTATCAAAATGCATTTCTTTCATCTCTGCGGGCGCTTTTGTCTCCGCTGTCACTACGAAGGCAAAAGTAGCATCCAGCGGTGAACTTGTGTAGCAAAATGTGTTTTTTATCATCTCCAATGGTCGTTTTTTTCTCAGCAGCCACCGCGGAGATAAAAAACGCATCCGCGCTGAATCGGTGTATCAAAATGCGTTTATTTCATCTCTGCGGGCGCTTTTGTCTCCTCTGTCACTACGGAGGCAAAAAACGCATCCAGAGGTGAACTTGTGTAGCAAAATGTGTTTTTTATCATCTCCAATGGTCGTTTTTTTCTCAGCAGCAACCGCAGAGATAAAAAACGCATCCGCGCTGAATCGGTGTATCAATATGCGTTTCTTTCATTTCTGCGGGCGCTTTTGTCTCCGCTGTCACTGCGGAGGCAAAAAACGCATCCAGCGGTGAACTTGTGTACCAAAATGTGTTTTTTATCATCTCCAATGGTCGTTTTTTTCTCAGCAGCAACCGCGGAGATATAAAACGCATCCGCGCTGAATCGGTGTAGCTAAATGCGTTTCTTTCATCTCTGCGGGCGCTTTTGTCTCCGCTGTCACTGCGGAGGCAAAAGTCGCATCCAGCGGTGAACTTGTGTACCAAAATGTGTTTTTTATCATCTCCAATGGTCGTTTTTTTCTCAGCAGCAACCGCGGAGATAAAAATCGCATCCGCGCTGAATCGGTGTATCAAAATGCGTTTCTTTCATCTCTGCGGGCGCTTTTGTCTCCGCTGTCACTGCGGAGGCAAAAGTCGCATCCAGCGGTGAACTTGTGTAGCAAAATGTGTTTTTTACCATCTCCAACGGTCGTTTTTTTCTCAGCAGCAACCACGGAGATAAAAAACGCAACCGCGCTGAATCGGTGTAGCAAATTGCGTTTATTTCATCTCTGCGGGCGCTTTTGTCTCCGCTGTCACTGCGGAGGCAAAAAATGCATACAGCGGTGAACTTGTGTAGCAAAATGTGTTTTTTACCATCTCCAATGGTCGTTTTTTTCTCAGCATCAACCGCAGAGATAAAAAACGCATCCGCGCTGAATCGGTGTATCAATATGCGTTTCTTTCATCTCTGCGGGCGCTTTTGTCTCCGCTGTCACTGCGGAGGCAAAAAACGCATCCAGCGGTGAACTTGTGTAGCAAAATGTGTTTTTTATCATCTCCAATGGTCGTTTTTTTCTCAGCAGCAACCGCGGAGACAAAAACGCATCCGCGCTGAATCGGTGTATCAAAATGCGTTTCTTTCATGTCTGCGGAGGCAAAAGTCGCATCCAGCGGTGAACTTGTGTACCAAAATGTGTTTTTTATCATCTCCAATGGTCGTTTTTTTCTCAGCAGCAACGGCGGAGATAAAAAACGCATCCGCGCTGAATCGGTGTAGCAAAATGCGTTTCTTTCATCTCTGCGGGCGCTTTTGTCTCCGCTGTCACTGCGGAGGCAAAAGTCGCATCCAGCGGTGAACTTGTGTACCAAAATGTGTTTTTTATCATCTCCAATGGTCGTTTTTTTCTCAGCAGCTACCGCGGAGATAAAAAACGCATCCGCGCTGAATCGGTGTATCAAAATGCGTTTCTTTCATCTCTGCGGGCGCTTTTGTCTCCGCTGTCACTGCGGAGGCAAAAGTCGCTTCCAGCGGTGAACTTGTGTACCAAAATGTGTTTTTTATCATCTCCAATGGTCGTTTTTTTCTCAGCAGCAACCGCGGAGATAAAAAACGCATCCGCGCTGAATCGGTGTATCAAAATGCGTTTCTTTCATCTCTGCGGGCGCTTTTGTCTCCGCTGTCACTACGAAGGCAAAAGTCGCATCCAGCGGTGAACTTGTGTAGCAAATGTGTTTTTATCATCTCCAATGGTCGTTTTTTTCTCAGCAGCAACCGCGGAGATATAAAACGCATCCGCGCTGAATCGGTGTAGCTAAATGCGTTTCTTTCATCTCTGCGGGCGCTTTTGTCTCCGCTGTCACTGCGGAGGCAAAAAACGCATCCAGCGGTGAACTTGTGTACCAAAATGTGTTTTTTATCATGTCCAATGGTCGTTTTTTTCTCAGCAGCAACCGCGGAGATAAAAAACGCATCCGCGCTGAATCGGTGTATCAAAATGCGTTTCTTTCATCTCTGCGGGCGCTTTTGTCTCCGCTGTCACTGCGGAGGCAAAAAAATGCATACAGCGGTGAACTTGTGTAGCAAAATGTGTTTTTTATCATCTCCAATGGTCGTTTTTTTCTCAGCTGCAACCGCGGAGATATAAAACGCATCCGCGCTGAATCGGTGTAGCAAAATGCGTTTCTTTCATCTCTGCGGGCGCTTTTGTCTCCGCTGTCACTGCGGAGGCAAAAGTAGCATCCAGCGGTGAACTTGTGTACCAAAATGTGTTTTTTATCATCTCCAATGGTCGTTTTTTTCTCAGCAGCAACCGCGGAGATAAAAAACGCATCCGCGCTGAATCGGTGTATCAAAATGCGTTTCTTTCATCTCTGCGGGCGCTTTTGTCTCCGCTGTCACTGCGGAGGCAAAAAATGCATACAGCGGTGAACTTGTGTAGCAAAATGTGTTTTTTATCATCTCCAATGGTCGTCTTTTTTCTCAGCAGCAACCGCGGAGATATAAAACGCATCCGCGCTGAATCGGTGTAGCTAAATGCGTTTCTTTCATCTCTGCGGGCGCTTTTGTCTCCGCTGTCACTGCGGAGGCAAAAGTCGCATCCAGCGGTGAACTTGTGTACCAAAATGTGTTTTTTATCATCTCCAATGGTCGTTTTTTTCTCAGCAGCTACCGCGGAGATAAAAAACGCATCCGCGCTGAATCGGTGTATCAAAATGCGTTTCTTTCATCTCTGCGGGCGCTTTTGTCTCCGCTGTCACTGCGGAGGCAAAAGTCGCTTCCAGCGGTGAACTTGTGTACCAAAATGTGTTTTTTATCATCTCCAATGGTCGTTTTTTTCTCAGCAGCAACCGCGGAGATAAAAAACGCATCCGCGCTGAATCGGTGTATCAAAATGCGTTTCTTTCATCTCTGCGGGCGCTTTTGTCTCCGCTGTCACTACGAAGGCAAAAGTCGCATCCAGCGGTGAACTTGTGTAGCAAATGTGTTTTTTATCATCTCCAATGGTCGTTTTTTTCTCAGCAGCAACCGCGGAGATATAAAACGCATCCGCGCTGAATCGGTGTAGCTAAATGCGTTTCTTTCATCTCTGCGGGCGCTTTTGTCTCCGCTGTCACTGCGGAGGCAAAAGTCGCATCCAGCGGTGAACTTGTGTACCAAAATGTGTTTTTTATCATCTCCAATGGTCGTTTTTTTCTCAGCAGCAACCGCGGAGATAAAAATCGCATCCGCGCTGAATCGGTGTATCAAAATGCGTTTCTTTCATCTCTGCGGGCGCTTTTGTCTCCGCTGTCACTGCGGAGGCAAAAGTCGCATCCAGCGGTGAACTTGTGTAGCAAAATGTGTTTTTTACCATCTCCAACGGTCGTTTTTTTCTCAGCAGCAACCACGGAGATAAAAAACGCAACCGCGCTGAATCGGTGTAGCAAATTGCGTTTATTTCATCTCTGCGGGCGCTTTTGTCTCCGCTGTCACTGCGGAGGCAAAAAATGCATACAGCGGTGAACTTGTGTAGCAAAATGTGTTTTTTACCATCTCCAATGGTCGTTTTTTTCTCAGCATCAACCGCAGAGATAAAAAACGCATCCGCGCTGAATCGGTGTATCAATATGCGTTTCTTTCATCTCTGCGGGCGCTTTTGTCTCCGCTGTCACTGCGGAGGCAAAAAACGCATCCAGCGGTGAACTTGTGTAGCAAAATGTGTTTTTTATCATCTCCAATGGTCGTTTTTTTCTCAGCAGCAACCGCGGAGACAAAAAACGCATCCGCGCTGAATCGGTGTATCAAAATGCGTTTCTTTCATGTCTGCGGAGGCAAAAGTCGCATCCAGCGGTGAACTTGTGTACCAAAATGTGTTTTTTATCATCTCCAATGGTCGTTTTTTTCTCAGCAGCAACGGCGGAGATAAAAAACGCATCCGCGCTGAATCGGTGTAGCAAAATGCGTTTCTTTCATCTCTGCGGGCGCTTTTGTCTCCGCTGTCACTGCGGAGGCAAAAGTCGCATCCAGCGGTGAACTTGTGTACCAAAATGTGTTTTTTATCATCTCCAATGGTCGTTTTTTTCTCAGCAGCAACCGCGGAGATAAAAATCGCATCCGCGCTGAATCGGTCTAGTGTAGCAAAATGCGTTTCTTTCATCTCTGCGGGCGCTTTT
>CAJUXP010000494.1:0-29495 GCA_910591515.1 Cerceris rybyensis | reverse complement strand
CTCCGCAGTGACAGCGGAGACAAAAGCGCCCGCAGAGATGAAAAAAAACGCATTTTGCTACACCGATTCAGCGCGGATGCGTTTTTTATCTCCGCGGTTGCTGCTGAGAAAAAAACGACCATAGGAGATGATAAAAAACTCATTTTGCTACACAAGTTCACTGCGAGATTCGTTTTTTGCCTCCGCAGTGACAGCGGAGACAAAAGCGCCCGCAGAGATGAAAAAAAAACGCATTTTGCTACACCGATTCAGCGCGGATGCGTTTTTTATCTCCGCGGTTGCTGCTGAGAAAAAAACGTCCATAGGAGATGATAAAAAAATTAATTTTGCTACACAAGTTCACTGCGAGATTCGTTTTTTGCCTCCGCAGTGACAGCGGAGACAAAAGCGCCGCAGAGATGAAAAAAAACGCATTTTGCTACACCGATTCAGCGCGGATGCGTTTTTTATCTCCGCGGTTGCTGCTGAGAAAAAAACGACCATAGGAGATGATAAAAAACTCATTTTGCTACACAAGTTTACTGCGAGATTCGTTTTTTGCCTCCGCAGTGACAGCGGAGACAAAAGCGCCCGCAGAGATGAAAAAAACGCATTTTGCTACACCGATTCAGCGCGGATGCGTTTTTTATCTCCGCGGTTGCTGCTGAGAAAAAAACGACCATAGGAGATGATAAAAAACTCATTTTGCTACACAAGTTCACTGCGAGATTCGTTTTTTGCCTCCGCAGTGACAGCGGAGACAAAAGCGCCCGCAGAGATGAAAAAAAACGCATTTTGTTACACCGATTCAGCGCGGATGCGTTTTCTATCTCCGCGGTTGCTGCTGAGAAAAAAAACGACCATAGGAGATGATAAAAAACTCATTTTGCTACACAAGTTCACTGCGAGATTCGTTTTTTGCCTCCGCAGTGACAGCGGAGACAAAAGCGCCCGCAGAGATGAAAAAAAACGCATTTTGCTACACCGATTCAGCGCGGATGCGTTTTTTATCTCCGCGGTTGCTGCTGAGAAAAAAACGACCATAGGAGATGATAAAAAACTCATTTTGCTACACAAGTTCACTGCAAGATTCGTTTTTTGCCTCCGCAGTGACAGCGGAGACAAAACCGCCCGCAGAGATGAAAAAAAACGCATTTTGCTACACCGATTCAGCGCGGATGCGTTTTTTATCTCCGTGGTTGCTGTTGAGCAAAAACGACCATAGGAGATGATAAAAAACTCATTTTGCTACACAAGTTCGCTACGAGATTCGTTTTTTGCCTCCGCAGTGACAGCGGAGACAAAAGCGCCCGCAGAGATGAAAAAAACGCATTTTGCTACACCGATTCAGCGCGGATGCGTTTTTTATCTCCGCGGTTGCTGCTGAGAAAAAACGACCATAGGAGATGATAAAAAACTCATTTTGCTACACAAGTTCGCTGCGAGATTCGTTTTTTGCCTCCGCAGTGACAGCGGAGACAAAAGCGCCCGCAGAGATGAAAAAAAACGCATTTTGCTACACCGATTCAGCGCGGATGCGTTTTTTATCTCCGCGGTTGCTGCTGAGAAAAAAACGACCATAGGAGATGATAAAAAACTCATTTTGCTACACAAGTTCACTGCGAGATTCGTTTTTTGCCACCGCAGTGACAGCGGAGACAAAAGCGCCCGCAGAGATGAAAAAAAACGCATTTTGCTACACCGATTCAGCGCGGATGCGTTTTTATCTCCGCGGTTACTGCTGAGAAAAAAACGACCATAGGAGATGATAAAAAACTCATTTTGCTACACAAGTTCACTGCGAGATTCGTTTTTTGCCTCCGCAGTGACAGCGGAGACAAAAGCGCCCGCAGAGATGAAAAAAAACGCATTTTGCTACACCGATTCAGCGCGGATGCGTTTTTTATCTCCGTGGTTGCTGCTGAGAAAAAAACGACCATAGGAGATGATAAAAAACTCATTTTGCTACACAAGTTCACTGCGAGATTCGTTTTTTGCCTCCGCAGTGACAGCGGAGACAAAAGCGCCCGCAGAGAAGAAAAAAAACGCATTTTGCTACACCGATTCAGCGCGGATGCGTTTTTTATCTCCGCGGTTGCTGCTGAGAAAAAAACGACCATAGGAGATGATAAAAAACTCATTTTGCTACACAAGTTCACTGCGAGATTCGTTTTTTGCCTCCGCAGTGACAGCGGAGACAAAAGCGCCGCAGAGATGAAAAAAAACGCATTTTGCTACACCGATTCAGCGCGGATGCGTTTTTATCTCCGCGGTTACTGCTCATAAAAAAACGACCATAGGAGATGATAAAAAACTCATTTTGCTACACAAGTTCACTGCGAGATTCGTTTTTTGCCTCCGCAGTGACAGCGGAGACAAAAGCGCCCGCAGAGATGAAAAAAAACGCATTTTGCTACACCGATTCAGCGCGGATGCGTTTTTTATCTCCGTGGTTGCTGCTGAGAAAAAAACGACGATAGGAGATGATAAAAAACTCATTTTGCTACACAAGTTCACTGCGAGATTCGTTTTTTGCCTCCGCAGTGACAGCGGAGACAAAAGCGCCCGCAGAGATGAAAAAAAACGCATTTTGCTACACCGATTCAGCTCGGAATTGTTTTTATCTCCGCGGTTGCCGCTGAGAAAAAAACGACCATAGGAGATGATAAAAAACTCATTTTGCTACACAAGTTCACTGCGAGATTCGTTTTTTGCCTCCGCAGTGACAGCGGAGACAAAAGCGCCCGCAGAGATGAAAAAAAACGCATTTTGCTACACCGATTCAGCGCGGATGCGTTTTTTATCTCCGCGGTTACTGCTGAGAAAAAAACGACCATAGGAGATGATAAAAAACTCATTTTGCTACACAAGTTCACTGCGAGATTCGTTTTTTGCCTCCGCAGTGACAGCGGAGACAAAAGCGCCCGCAGACATGAAAAAAAACGCATTTTGCTACACCGATTCAGCGCCGATGCGTTTTTTATCTCCGCGGTTGCTGCTGAGAAAAAAACGATCATAGGAGATGATAAAAAACTCATTTTGCTACACAAGTTCACTGCGAGATTCGTTTTTTGCCTCCGCAGTGACAGCGGAGACAAAAGCGCCCGCAGAGATGAAAAAAAACGCATTTTGCTACACCGATTCAGCGCGGATGCGTTTTTATCTCCGCGGTTGCTGCTGAGAAAAAAACGACCATAGGAGATGATAAAAAACTCATTTTGCTACACAAGTTCACTGCGACATTCGTTTTTTGCCTCCGCAGTGACAGCGGAGACAAAGCGCCCGCAGAGATGAAAAAAAACGCATTTTGCTACACCGATTCAGCTCGGATGCGTTTTTTATCTCCGCGGTTGCTGCTGAGAAAAAAACGACCATAGGAGATGATAAAAAACTCATTTTGCTACACAAGTTCACTGCGAGATTCGTTTTTTGCCTCCGCAGTGACAGCGGAGACAAAAGCGCCCGCAGAGATGAAAAAAAACGCATTTTGCTACACCGATTCAGCGCGGATGCGTTTTTTATCTCCGCGGTTGCTGCTGAGAAAAAAAACGACCATAGGAGATGATAAAAAACTCATTTTGCTACACAAGTTCACTCCGAGATTCGTTTTTTGCCTCCGCAGTGACAGCGGAGACAAAAGCGCACGCAAGAGATGAAAACAAACGCATTTTGCTACACCGATTCAGCGCGGATGCGTTTTTTATCTCCGCGGTTGCTGCTGAGAAAAAAACGACCATAGGAGATGATAAAAAACTCATTTTGCTACACAAGTTCACTGCGAGATTCGTTTTTTGCCTCCGCAGTGACAGCTCGGAGACAAAAGCGCCCGCAGAGATGAAAAAAAACGCATTTTGCTACACCGATTCAGCGCGGATGCGTTTTTTATCTCCGCGGTTACTGCTGAGAAAAAAACGACCATAGGAGATGATAAAAAACTCATTTTGCTACACAAGTTCACTGCGAGATTCGTTTTTTGCCTCCGCAGTGACAGCGGAGACAAAAGCGCCCGCAGAGATGAAAAAAAACGCATTTTGCTACACCGATTCAGCGCGGATGCGTTTTTTTATCTCCGTGGTTGCTGCTGAGAAAAAAACGACGATAGGAGATGATAAAAAACTCATTTTGCTACACAAGTTCACTGCGAGATTCGTTTTTTGCCTCCGCAGTGACAGCGGAGACAAAAGCGCCCGCAGAGATGAAAAAAACGCATTTTGCTACACCGATTCAGCTCGGAATTGTTTTTTATCTCCGCGGTTGCTGCTGAGAAAAAAACGACCATAGGAGATGATAAAAAACTCATTTTGCTACACAAGTTCACTGCGAGATTCGTTTTTTGCCTCCGCAGTGACAGCGGAGACAAAAGCGCCCGCAGAGATGAAAAAAAACGCATTTTGCTACACCGATTCAGCGCGGATGCGTTTTTTATCTCCGCGGTTACTGCTGAGAAAAAAACGACCATAGGAGATGATAAAAAACTCATTTTGCTACACAAGTTCACTGCGAGATTCGTTTTTTGCCTCCGCAGTGACAGCGGAGACAAAAGCGCCCGCCAGAGATGAAAAAAAACGCATTTTGCTACACCGATTCAGCGCGGATGCGTTTTTTATCTCCGCGGTTGCTGCTGAGAAAAAAACGACCATAGGAGATGATAAAAAACTCATTTTGCTACACAAGTTTACTGCGAGATTCGTTTTTTGCCTCCGCAGTGACAGCGGAGACAAAAGCGCCCGCAGAGATGAAAAAAACGCATTTTGCTACACCGATTCAGCGCGGATGCGTTTTTTATCTCCGCGGTTGCTGCTGAGAAAAAAACGACCATAGGAGATGATAAAAAACTCATTTTGCTACACAAGTTCACTGCGAGATTCGTTTTTTGCCTCCGCAGTGACAGCGGAGACAAAAGCGCCCGCAGAGATGAAAAAAAACGCATTTTGTTACACCGATTCAGCGCGGATGCGTTTTCTATCTCCGCGGTTGCTGCTGAGAAAAAAACGACCATAGGAGATGATAAAAAACTCATTTTGCTACACAAGTTCACTGCGAGATTCGTTTTTTGCCTCCGCAGTGACAGCGGAGACAAAAGCGCCCGCAGAGATGAAAAAAAACGCATTTTGCTACACCGATTCAGCGCGGATGCGTTTTTTATCTCCGGGTTTGCTGCTGAGAAAAAAACGACCATAGGAGATGATAAAAAACTCATTTTGCTACACAAGTTCACTGCAAGATTCGTTTTTGCCTCCGCAGTGACAGCGGAGACAAAAGCGCCCGCAGAGATGAAAAAAAACGCATTTTGCTACACCGATTCAGCGCGGATGCGTTTTTTTATCTCCGTGGTTGCTGTTGAGCAAAAACGACCATAGGAGATGATAAAAAACTCATTTTTGCTACACAAGTTCACTGCGAGATCCGTTTTTTGCCTCCGCAGTGACAGCGGAGACAAAAGCGCCCGCAGAGATGAAAAAAAACGCATTTTGCTACACCGATTCAGCGCGGATGCGTTTTTTATCTTCGCGGTTGCTGCTGAGAAAAAACGACCATAGGAGATGATAAAAAACTCATTTTGCTACACAAGTTCACTGCGAGATTCGTTTTTTGCCTCCGCAGTGACACAGAGACAAAAGCGCCCGCAGAGATGAAAAAAAAACGCATTTTGCTACACCGATTCAGCGCGGATGCGTTTTTTATCTCCGCGGTTGCTGCTGAGAAAAAAACGAC
Source organism: Cerceris rybyensis (assembly GCA_910591515.1). Lineage (NCBI taxonomy): Eukaryota > Metazoa > Arthropoda > Insecta > Hymenoptera > Crabronidae > Cerceris > Cerceris rybyensis. The sequence goes on along the minus strand of CAJUXP010000494.1, from coordinate 23,801 downwards.
CATAGGAGATGATAAAAAACTCATTTTGCTACACAAGTTTACTGCGAGATTCGTTTTTTGCCTCCGCAGTGACAGCGGAGACAAAAGCGCCCGCAGAGATGAAAAAAACGCATTTTGCTACACCGATTCAGCGCGGATGCGTTTTTTATCTCCGCGGTTGCTGCTGAGAAAAAAACGACCATAGGAGATGATAAAAAACTCATTTTGCTACACAAGTTCGCTGCGAGATTCGTTTTTTGCCTCCGCAGTGACAGCGGAGACAAAAGCGCCCGCAGAGATGAAAAAAACGCATTTTGCTACACCGATTCAGCGCGGATGCGTTTTTTATCTCCGCGGTTGCTGCTGAGAAAAAAACGACCATAGAGATGATAAAAAACTCATTTTGCTACACAAGTTCGCTGCGAGATTCGTTTTTTTGCCTCCGCAGTGACAGCGGAGACAAAAGCGCCCGCAGAGATGAAAAAAACGCATTTTGCTACACCGATTCAGCGCGGATGCGTTTTTTTATCTCCGCGGTTGCTGCTGAGAAAAAAACGACCATAGGAGATGATAAAAAACTCATTTTGCTACACAAGTTCACTGCGAGATTCGTTTTTTGCCTCCGCAGTGACAGCGGAGACAAAAGCGCCCGCAGAGATGAAAAAAAAACGCATTTTGCTACACCGATTCAGCGCGGATGCGTTTTTTATCTCCGCGGTTGCTGCTGAGAAAAAAACGTCATAGGAGATGATAAAAAAACTCATTTTGCTACACAAGTTCACTGCGAGATTCGTTTTTTGCCTCCGCAGTGACAGCGGAGACAAAAGCGCCCGCAGAGATGAAAAAAAACGCATTTTGCTACACCGATTCAGCGCGGATGCGTTTTTTATCTCCGCGGTTGCTGCTGAGAAAAAAACGACCATAGGAGATGATAAAAAACTCATTTTGCTACACAAGTTTACTGCGAGATTCGTTTTTTGCCTCCGCAGTGACAGCGGAGACAAAAGCGCCCGCAGAGATGAAAAAAACGCATTTTGCTACACCGATTCAGCGCGGATGCGTTTTTTATCTCCGCGGTTGCTGCTGAGAAAAACACGACCATAGGAGATGATAAAAAACTCATTTTGCTACACAAGTTCACTGCGAGATTCGTTTTTTGCCTCCGCAGTGACAGCGGAGACAAAAGCGCCCGCAGAGATGAAAAAAAACGCATTTTGTTACACCGATTCAGCGCGGATGCGTTTTCTATCTCCGCGGTTGCTGCTGAGAAAAAAACGACCATAGGAGATGATAAAAAACTCATTTTGCTGCACAAGTTCACTGCGAGATTCGTTTTTTGCCTCCGCAGTGACAGCGGAGACAAAAGCGCCCGCAGAGATGAAAAAAAACGCATTTTGCTACACCGATTCAGCGCGGGAGCGTTTTTTATCTCCGCGGTTGCTGCTGAGAAAAAACGACCATAGGAGATGATAAAAAACTCATTTTGCTACACAAGTTCACTGCAAGATTCGTTTTTTGCCTCCGCAGTGACAGCGGAGACAAAAGCGCCCGCAGAGATGAAAAAAAACGCATTTTGCTACACCGATTCAGCGCGGATGCGTTTTTATCTCCGTGGTTGCTGCTGAGCAAAAACGACCATAGGAGATGATAAAAAACTCATTTGCTACACAAGTTCGCAACGAGATTCGTTTTTTGCCTCCGCAGTGACAGCGGAGACAAAAGCGCCCGCAGAGATGAAAAAAACGCATTTTGCTACACCGATTCAGCGCGGATGCGTTTTTTATCTCCGCGGTTGCTGCTGAGAAAAAAACGACCATAGGAGATGATAAAAAACTCATTTTGCTACACAAGTTCGCTGCGAGATTCGTTTTTTTGCCTCCGCAGTGGACAGCGGAGACAAAAGCGCCGCCAGAGATGAAAAAAAACGCATTTTGCTACACCGATTCAGCGCGGATGCGTTTTTTATCTCCGCGGTTGCTGCTGAGAAAAAAACGACCATAGGAGATGATAAAAAACTCATTTTGCTACACAAGTTCACTGCGAGATTCGTTTTTTGCCACCGCAGTGACAGCGGAGACAAAAGCGCCCGCAGAGATGAAAAAAAACGCATTTTGCTACACCGATTCAGCGCGGATGCGTTTTTTATCTCCGCGGTTACTGCTGAGAAAAAAACGACCATAGGAGATGATAAAAAACTCATTTTGCTACACAAGTTCACTGCGAGATTCGTTTTTTTTGCCTCCGCAGTGACAGCGGAGACAAAAAGCGCCCGCAGAGATGAAAAAAAACGCATTTTGCTACACCGATTCAGCGCGGATGCGTTTTTTATCTCCGTGGTTGCTGCTGAGAAAAAAACGACGATAGGAGATGATAAAAAACTCATTTTGCTACACAAGTTCACTGCGAGATTCGTTTTTTGCCTCCGCAGTGACAGCGGAGACAAAAGCGCCGCCAGAGATGAAAAAAAAAAACGCATTTTGCTACACCGATTCAGCTCGGAATTGTTTTTTATCTCCGCGGTTGCCGCTGAGAAAAAAACGACCATAGGAGATGATAAAAAACTCATTTTGCTACACAAGTTCACTGCGAGATTCGTTTTTTGCCTCCGCAGTGACAGCGGAGACAAAAGCGCCCGCAGAGATGAAAAAAAACGCATTTTGCTACACCGATTCAGCGCGGATGCGTTTTTTATCTCCGCGGTTACTGCTGAGAAAAAAACGACCATAGGAGATGATAAAAAACTCATTTTGCTACACAAGTTCACTGCGAGATTCGTTTTTTTTGCCTCCGCAGTGACAGCGGAGACAAAAGCGCCCGCAGACATGAAAAAAAACGCATTTTGCTACACCGATTCAGCGCCGATGCGTTTTTTATCTCCGCGGTTGCTGCTGAGAAAAAAACGACCATAGGAGATGATAAAAAACTCATTTTGCTACACAAGTTCACTGCGAGATTCGTTTTTTGCCTCCGCAGTGACAGCGGAGACAAAAGCGCCCGCAGAGATGAAAAAAAACGCATTTTGCTACACCGATTCAGCGCGGATGCGTTTTTATCTCCGCGGTTGCTGCTGAGAAAAAAACGACCATAGGAGATGATAAAAAACTCATTTTGCTACACAAGTTCCTGCGACATTCGTTTTTTGCCTCCGCAGTGACAGCGGAGACAAAAGCGCCCGCAGAGATGAAAAAAACGCATTTTGCTACACCGATTCAGCTCGGATGCGTTTTTTATCTCCGCGGTTGCTGCTGAGAAAAAAACGACCATAGGAGATGATAAAAAACTCATTTTGCTACACAAGTTCACTGCGAGATTCGTTTTTTGCCTCCGCAGTGACAGCGGAGACAAAAGCGCCCGCAGAGATGAAAAAAACGCATTTTGCTACACCGATTCAGCGCGGATGCGTTTTTTATCTCCGCGGTTACTGCTGAGAAAAAAACGACCATAGGAGATGATAAAAAACTCATTTTGCTACACAAGTTCACTCCGAGATTCGTTTTTTGCCTCCGCAGTGACAGCGGAGACAAAAGCGCACGCAGAGATGAAAACAAACGCATTTTGCTACACCGATTCAGCGCGGATGCGTTTTTTATCTCCGCGGTTGCTGCTGAGAAAAAAACGACCATAGGAGATGATAAAAAACTCATTTTGCTACACAAGTTCGCTGCGAGATTCGTTTTTTGCCTCCGCAGTGACAGCGGAAGACAAAAGCGCCCGCAGAGATGAAAAAACGCATTTTGCTACACCGATTCTGCGCGGATGCGTTTTTTATCTCCGCGGTTGCTGCTGAGAAAAAAACGACCATAGGAGATGATAAAAAACTCATTTTGTACACAAGTTCGCTGCGAGATTCGTTTTTTGCCTCCGCAGTGACAGCGGAGACAAAAGCGCCCGCAGAGATGAAAAAAACGCATTTTGCTACACCGATTCAGCGCGATGCGTTTTTTATCTCCGGGGTTGCTGCTGAGAAAAAAACGACCATAGGAGATGATAAAAACTCATTTTGCTACACAAGTTCACTGCGAGATTCGTTTTTTGCCTCCGCAGTGACAGCGGAGACAAAAGCGCCCGCAGAGATGAAAAAAAAAACGCATTTTGCTACACCGATTCAGCGCGGATGCGTTTTTTATCTCCGCGGTTGCTGCTGAGAAAAAAACGTCCATAGGAGATGATAAAAAAATTAATTTTGCTACACAAGTTTCACTGCGAGATTCGTTTTTTGCCTCCGCAGTGACAGCGGAGACAAAAGCGCCCGCAGAGATGAAAAAAAACGCATTTTGCTACACCGATTCAGCGCGGATGCGTTTTTTATCTCCGCGGTTGCTGCTGAGAAAAAAACGACCATAGGAGATGATAAAAAACTCATTTTGCTACACAAGTTTACTGCGAGATTCGTTTTTTGCCTCCGCAGTGACAGCGGAGACAAAAGCGCCCGCAGAGATGAAAAAAACGCATTTTGCTACACCGATTCAGCGCGGATGCGTTTTTTATCTCCGCGGTTGCTGCTGAGAAAAAACGACCATAGGAGATGATAAAAAACTCATTTTGCTACACAAGTTCACTGCGAGATTCGTTTTTTGCCTCCGCAGTGACAGCGGAGACAAAAGCGCCCGCAGAGATGAAAAAAAACGCATTTTGTTACACCGATTCAGCGCGGATGCGTTTTCTATCTCCGCGGTTGCTGCTGAGAAAAAAACGACCATAGGAGATGATAAAAACTCATTTTGCTACACAAGTTCACTGCGAGATTCGTTTTTGCCTCCGCAGTGACAGCGGAGACAAAAGCGCCCGCAGAGATGAAAAAAACGCATTTTGCTACACCGATTCAGCGCGGATGCGTTTTTTATCTCCGCGGTTGCTGCTGAGAAAAAACGACCATAGGAGATGATAAAAAACTCATTTTGCTACACAAGTTCACTGCAAGATTCGTTTTTTGCCTCCGCAGTGACAGCGGAGACAAAACCGCCCGCAGAGATGAAAAAAAACGCATTTTGCTACACCGATTCAGCGCGGATGCGTTTTTTTATCTCCGTGGTTGCTGTTGAGCAAAAACGACCATAGGAGATGATAAAAAACTCATTTTGCTACACAAGTTCGCTACGAGATTCGTTTTTTGCCTCCGCAGTGACAGCGGAGACAAAAGCGCCCGCAGAGATGAAAAAAACGCATTTTGCTACACCGATTCAGCGCGGATGCGTTTTTATCTCCGCGGTTGCTGCTTATAAAAAAACGACCATAGGAGATGATAAAAAACTCATTTTGCTACACAAGTTCGCTGCGAGATTCGTTTTTTGCCTCCGCAGTGACAGCGGAGACAAAAGCGCCCGCAGAGATGAAAAAAAACGCATTTTGCTACACCGATTCAGCGCGGATGCGTTTTTTATCTCCGCGGTTGCTGCTGAGAAAAAAACGACATAGGAGATGATAAAAAACTCATTTTGCTACACAAGTTCACTGCGAGATTCGTTTTTTGCCACCGCAGTGACAGCGGAGACAAAAGCGCCCGCAGAGATGAAAAAAAACGCATTTTGCTACACCGATTCAGCGCGGATGCGTTTTTTTATCTCCGCGGTTACTGCTGAGAAAAAAACGACCATAGGAGATGATAAAAAACTCATTTTGCTACACAAGTTCACTGCGAGATTCGTTTTTTGCCTCCGCAGTGACAGCGGAGACAAAAGCGCCCGCAGAGATGAAAAAAAACGCATTTTGCTACACCGATTCAGCGCGGATGCGTTTTTTATCTCCGTGGTTGCTGCTGAGAAAAAAACGACCATAGGAGATGATAAAAAACTCATTTTGCTACACAAGTTCACTGCGAGATTCGTTTTTTGCCTCCGCAGTGACAGCGGAGACAAAAGCGCCCGCAGAGAAGAAAAAAAAGCATTTTGCTACACCGATTCAGCGCGGATGCGTTTTTTATCTCCGCGGTTGCTGCTGAGAAAAAAACGACCATAGGAGATGATAAAAAACTCATTTTGCTACACAAGTTCACTGCGAGATTCGTTTTTTGCCTCCGCAGTGACAGCGGAGACAAAAGCGCCCGCAGAGATGAAAAAAAACGCATTTGCTACACCGATTCAGCGCGGATGCGTTTTTTATCTCCGCGGTTACTGCTGAGAAAAAAACACGACCATAGGAGATGATAAAAAAACTCATTTTGCTACACAAGTTCACTGCGAGATTCGTTTTTTGGCCTCCGCAGTGACAGCGGAGACAAAAGCGCCCGCAGAGATGAAAAAAAACGCATTTTGCTACACCGATTCAGCGCGGATGCGTTTTTTTATCTCCGTGGTTGCTGCTGAGAAAAAAACGACGATAGGAGATGATAAAAAACTCATTTTGCTACACAAGTTCACTGCGAGATTCGTTTTTTGCCTCCGCAGTGACAGCGGAGACAAAAGCGCCCGCAGAGATGAAAAAAAAAACGCATTTTGCTACACCGATTCAGCTCGGAATTGTTTTTTATCTCCGCGGTTGCCGCTGAGAAAAAAACGACCATAGGAGATGATAAAAAACTCATTTTGCTACACAAGTTCACTGCGAGATTCGTTTTTTGCCTCCGCAGTGACAGCGGAGACAAAAGCGCCCGCAGAGATGAAAAAAAACGCATTTGCTACACCGATTCAGCGCGGATGCGTTTTTTATCTCCGCGGTTACTGCTGAGAAAAAAACGACCAAGGAGATGATAAAAAACTCATTTTGCTACACAAGTTCACTGCGAGATTCGTTTTTTGCCTCCGCAGTGACAGCGGAGACAAAAGCGCCCGCAGACATGAAAAAAAACGCATTTTGCTACACCGATTCAGCGCCGATGCGTTTTTTATCTCCGCGGTTGCTGCTGAGAAAAAAACGATCATAGGAGATGATAAAAAACTCATTTTGCTACACAAGTTCACTGCGAGATTCGTTTTTGCCTCCGCAGTGACAGCGGAGACAAAAGCGCCCGCAGAGATGAAAAAAAAACGCTTTTGGCTACACCGATTCAGCGCGGATGCGTTTTTTTATCTCCGCGGTTGCTGCTTATAAAAAAACGACCATAGGAGATGATAAAAAACTCATTTGCTACACAAGTTCACTGCGACATTCGTTTTTTGCCTCCGCAGTGACAGCGGAGACAAAAGCGCCCGCAGAGATGAAAAAAAACGCATTTTGCTACACCGATTCAGCTCGGATGCGTTTTTTATCTCCGCGGTTGCTGCTGAGAAAAAAACGACCATAGGAGATGATAAAAAACTCATTTTGCTACACAAGTTCACTGCGAGATTCGTTTTTTTGCCTCCGCAGTGACAGCGGAGACAAAAGCGCCCGCAGAGATGAAAAAAAACGCATTTTGCTACACCGATTCAGCGCGGATGCGTTTTTTATCTCCGCGGTTGCTGCGAGAAAAAAACGACCATAGGAGATGATAAAAAACTCATTTTGCTACACAAGTTCACTCCGAGATTCGTTTTTTGCCTCCGCAGTGACAGCGGAGACAAAAGCGCACGCAGAGATGAAAACAAACGCATTTTGCTACACCGATTCCGCGGGTTTGCGTTTTTTATCTCCGCGGTTGCTGCTGAGAAAAAAACGACCATAGGAGATGATAAAAAACTCATTTTGCTACACAAGTTCACTGCGAGATTCGTTTTTTGCCTCCGCAGTGACAGCGGAGACAAAAGCGCCCGCAGAGATGAAAAAAAACGCATTTTGCTACACCGATTCAGCGCGGATGCGTTTTTTATCTCCGCGGTTACTGCTGAGAAAAAAACGACCATAGGAGATGATAAAAAACTCATTTTGCTACACAAGTTCACTGCGAGATTCGTTTTTTGCCTCCGCAGTGACAGCGGAGACAAAAGCGCCCGCAGAGATGAAAAAAAACGCATTTTGCTACACCGATTCAGCGCGGATGCGTTTTTTATCTCCGTGGTTGCTGCTGAGAAAAAAACGACGATAGGAGATGATAAAAAACTCATTTTGCCTACACAAGTTCACTGCGAGATTCGTTTTTTGCCTCCGCAGTGACAGCGGAGACAAAAGCGCCCGCAGAGATGAAAAAAAACGCATTTTGCTACACCGATTCAGCTCGGAATTGTTTTTTATCTCCGCGGTTGCTGCTGAGAAAAAAACGACCATAGGAGATGATAAAAAAACTCATTTTGCTACACAAGTTCACTGCGAGATTCGTTTTTTTGCCTCCGCAGTGACAGCGGAGACAAAAGCGCCCGCAAGATGAAAAAAAACGCATTTTGCTACACCGATTCAGCGCGGATGCGTTTTTTATCTCCGCGGTTACTGCTGAGAAAAAAAACGGACCATAGGAGATGATAAAAAACTCATTTTGCTACACAAGTTCACTGCGAGATTCGTTTTTTGCCTCCGCAGTGACAGCGGAGACAAAAGCGCCCGAGAGATGAAAAAAAACGCATTTTGCTACACCGATTCAGCGCCGATGCGTTTTTTATCTCCGCGGTTGCTGCTGAGAAAAAAACGACCATAGGAGATGATAAAAAACTCATTTTGCTACACAAGTTCACTGCGAGATTCGTTTTTGCCTCCGCAGTGACAGCGGAGACAAAAGCGCCCGCAGAGATGAAAAAAAACGCATTTTGCTACACCGATTCTGCGCGGTTGCGTTTTTTATCTCCGCGGTTGCTGCTGAGAAAAAAACGACCATAGGAGATGATAAAAAACTCATTTTGCTACACAAGTTCACTGGAAGATTCGTTTTTGCCTCCGCAGTGACAGCGGAGACAAAAGCGCCCGCAGAGATGAAAAAAAACGCATTTTGCTACACCGATTCAGCGCGGAGCGTTTTTTATCTCCGTGGTTGCTGCTGAGAAAAAAACGACATAGGGAGATGATAAAAAACTCATTTTGCTACACAAGTTCGCTGCGAGATTCGTTTTTTGCCTCCGCAGTGACAGCGGAGACAAAAGCGCCCGCAGAGATGAAAAAAACGCATTTTGCTACACCGATTCAGCGCGGATGCGTTTTTTATCTCCGCGGTTGCTGCTGAGAAAAAAACGACCATAGGAGATGATAAAAAAACTCATTTTGCTACACAAGTTCACTGCGACATTCGTTTTTTGCCTCCGCAGTGACAGCGGAGACAAAAGCGCCCGCAGAGATGAAAAAAAACGCATTTTGCTACACCGATTCAGATCGGATGCGTTTTTTATCTCCGCGGTTGCTGCTGAGAAAAAAACGACCATAGGAGATGATAAAAAACTCATTTTGCTACACAAGTTCACTGCGAGATTCGTTTTTTGCCTCCGCAGTGACAGCGGAGACAAAAGCGCCCGCAGAGATGAAAAAAAACGCATTTTGCTACACCGATTCAGCGCGGATGCGTTTTTATCTCCGCGGTTGCTGCTGAGAAAAAAACGACCATAGGAGATGATAAAAAACTCATTTTGCTACACAAGTTCACTCCGAGATTCGTTTTTTTGCCTCCGCAGTGACAGCGGAGACAAAAGCGCACGCAGAGATGAAAAACAAACGCATTTTGCTACACCGATTCAGCGCGGATGCGTTTTTTATCTCCGCGGTTGCTGCTGAGAAAAAAACGACCATAGGAGATGATAAAAAACTCATTTTGCTACACAAGTTCACTGCGAGATTCGTTTTTTGCCTCCGCAGTGACAGCGGAGACAAAAGCGCCCGCAGAGATGAAAAAAAAACGCATTTTGCTACACCGATTCAGCGCGGATGCGTTTTTTATCTCCGCGGTTACTGCTGAGAAAAAAACGACCATAGGAGATGATAAAAAACTCATTTTGCTACACAAGTTCACTGCGAGATTCGTTTTTTGCCTCCGCAGTGACAGCGGAGACAAAAGCGCCCGCAGAGATGAAAAAAAACGCATTTTGCTACACCGATTCAGCGCGGATGCGTTTTTTTATCTCCGTGGTTGCTGCTTATAAAAAAACGACGATAGGAGATGATAAAAAACTCATTTTGCTACACAAGTTCACTGCGAGATTCGTTTTTGCCTCCGCAGTGACAGCGGAGACAAAAGCGCCCGCAGAGATGAAAAAAAACGCATTTTGCTACACCGATTCAGCTCGGAATTGTTTTTATCTCCGCGGTTGCTGCTGAGAAAAAAACGACCATAGGAGATGATAAAAAACTCATTTTGCTACACAAGTTCACTGCGAGATTCGTTTTTTGCCTCCGCAGTGACAGCGGAGACAAAAGCGCCCGCAGAGATGAAAAAAAACGCATTTTGCTACACCGATCAGCGCGGATGCGTTTTTTATCTCCGCGGTTACTGCTGAGAAAAAAACGACCATAGGAGATGATAAAAAACTCATTTTGCTACACAAGTTCACTGCGAGATTCGTTTTTTGCTCCGCAGTGACAGGCGGAGACAAAAGCGCCCGCAGAGATGAAAAAAAACGCATTTTGCTACACCGATTCAGCGCCGATGCGTTTTTTTATCTCCGCGGTTGCTGCTGAGAAAAAAACGACCATAGGAGATGATAAAAAACTCATTTTGCTACACAAGTTCACTGCGAGATTCGTTTTTTTTGCCTCCGCAGTGACAGCGGAGACAAAAGCGCCCGCAGAGATGAAAAAAAACGCATTTTGCTACACCGATCAGCGCGGATGCGTTTTTTATCTCCGCGGTTGCTGCTGAGAAAAAAACGACCATAGGAGATGATAAAAAACTCATTTTGCTACACAAGTTCACTGGAAGATTCGTTTTTTGCCTCCGCAGTGACAGCGAGACAAAAGCGCCCGCAGAGATGAAAAAAAACGCATTTTGCTACACCGATTCAGCGCGGATGCGTTTTTTATCTCCGTGGTTGCTGCTGAGAAAAAACGACCATAGGAGATGATAAAAAACTCATTTTGCTACACAAGTTCGCTGCGAGATTCGTTTTTTGCCTCCGCAGTGACAGCGGAGACAAAAGCGCCCGCAGAGATGAAAAAAACGCATTTTGCTACACCGATTCAGCGCGGATGCGTTTTTTAATCTCCGCGGTTGCTGCTGAGAAAAAAACGACCATAGGAGATGATAAAAAACTCATTTTGCTACACAAGTTTCACTGCGAGATTCGTTTTTTGCCTCCGCAGTGACAGCGGAGACAAAAGCGCCCGCAGAGATGAAAAAAACGCATTTTGCTACACCGATTCAGCGCGGATGCGTTTTTTATCTCCGCGGTTGCTGCTGAGAAAAAAACGACCATAGGAGATGATAAAAAACTCATTTTGCTACACAAGTTCGCTGCGAGATTCGTTTTTTGCCTCCGCAGTGACAGCGGAGACAAAAGCGCCCGCAGAGATGAAAAAAAAACGCATTTGCTACACCGATTCAGCGCGGATGCGTTTTTTATCTCCGCGGTTGCTGCTGAGAAAAAAACGACCATAGGAGTGATAAAAAACTCATTTTGCTACACAAGTTCACTGCGAGATTCGTTTTTTTGCCTCCGCAGTGACAGCGGAGACAAAAGCGCCCGCAGAGATGAAAAAAAACGCATTTTGCTACACCGATTCAGCGCGGATGCGTTTTTTATCTCCGCGGTTGGCTGCTGAGAAAAAAACGACCATAGGAGATGATAAAAAACTCATTTTGCTACACAAGTTCAGCGAGATTCGTTTTTTGCCTCCGCAGTGACAGCGGAGCAAAAGCGCCCGCAGAGATGAAAAAAAACGCATTTTGCTACACCGATTCAGCGCGGATGCGTTTTTTATCTCCGCGGTTACTGCTGAGAAAAAAACGACCATAGGAGATGATAAAAAACTCATTTTGCTACACAAGTTCACTGCGAGATTCGTTTTTTGCCTCCGCAGTGACAGCGGAGACAAAAGCGCCCGCAGAGATGAAAAAAAACGCATTTTGCTACACCGATTCAGCGCGGATGCGTTTTTTATCTCCGTGGTTGCTGCTGAGAAAAAAACGACCATAGGAGATGATAAAAACTCATTTTGCTACACAAGTTCACTGCGAGATTCGTTTTTTTTGCCTCCGCAGTGACAGCGGAGACAAAAGCGCCCGCAGAGATGAAAAAAAACGAATTTTGCTTACACCGATTCAGCGCGGATGCGTTTTTTATCTCCGCGGTTGCTGCTGAGAAAAAAACGACCATAGGAGATGATAAAAAACTCATTTTGCTACACAAGTTCACTGCGAGATTCGTTTTTTGCCTCCGCAGTGACAGCGGAGACAAAAGCGCCCGCAGAGATGAAAAAAACGCATTTTGCTACACCGATTCAGCGCGGATGCGTTTTTTATCTCCGTGGTTGCTGCGAGAAAAAAACGACCATAGGAGATGATAAAAAAACTCATTTTGCTACACAAGTTCACTGCGAGATTCGTTTTTTGCCTCCGCAGTGACAGCGGAGACAAAAGCGCCGCAGAGATGAAAAAAAAACGCATTTTGCTACACCGATTCAGCGCGGATGCGTTTTTTATCTCCGCGGTTGCTGCTGAGAAAAAAAACGTCCATAGGAGATGATAAAAAACTCATTTGCTACACAAGTTCACTGCGAGATTCGTTTTTTGCCTCCGCAGTGACAGCGGAGACAAAAGCGCCCGCAGAGATGAAAAAAACGCATTTTGCTACACCGATTCAGCGCGGATGCGTTTTTTATCTCCGTGGTTGCTGCTGAGAAAAAAACGACCATAGGAGATGATAAAAAACTCATTTTGCTACACAAGTTCATGCGAGATTCGTTTTTTTGCCTCCGCAGTGACAGCGGAGACAAAAGCGCCCGCAGAGATGAAAAAAAACGCATTTTGCTACACCGATTCAGCGCGGATGCGTTTTTTATCTCCGCGGTTACTGCTGAGAAAAAAACGACCATAGGAGATGATAAAAAACTCATTTTGCTACACAAGTTCACTGCGAGATTCGTTTTTTGCCTCCGCAGTGACAGCGGAGACAAAAGCGCCGTAGAGATGAAAAAAACGCATTTTGCTACACCGATTCCGCGCGGATGCGTTTTTTATCTCCGTGGTTGCTGCTGAGAAAAAAACGACCATAGGAGATGATAAAAAACTCATTTTGCTACACAAGTTCACTGCGAGATTCGTTTTTTGCCTCCGCAGTGACAGGCGGAGACAAAAGCGCCCGCAGAGATGAAAAAAACGCATTTTGCTACACCGATTCAGCGCGGATGCGTTTTTTATCTCCGCGGTTGCTGCTGAGAAAAAAACGACCATAGGAGATGATAAAAAACTCATTTTGCTACACAAGTTCACTGCGAGATTCGTTTTTTGCCTCCGCAGTGACAGCGGAGACAAAAGCGCCCGCAGAGATGAAAAAAAACGCATTTTGCTACACCGATTCAGCGCGGATGCGTTTTTTATCTCCGCGGATGCTGCTGAGAAAAAAACGTCCATAGGAGATAATAAAAAACTCATTTTGCTACACAAGTTCACTGCGAGATTCGTTTTTTGCCTCCGCAGTGACAGCGGAGACAAAAGCGCCCGCAGAGATGAAAAAAAACGCATTTTGCTACACCGATTCAGCGCGGATGCGTTTTTTATCTCCGCGGTTGCTGCTGAGAAAAAAACGACCATAGGAGATGATAAAAAACTCATTTTGCTACACAAGTTCACTGCGAGATTCGTTTTTTGCCTCCGCAGTGACAGCGGAGACAAAAGCGCCCGCAGAGATGAAAAAAAAACGCATTTTGCTACACCGATTCAGCGCGGATGCGTTTTTTATCTCCGCGGTTGCTGCTGAGAAAAAAACGTCCATAGGAGATGATAAAAAACTCATTTTGCTACACAAGTTCGCTGCGAGATTCGTTTTTTGCCTCCGCAGTGACAGCGGAGACAAAAGCGCCCGCAGAGATGAAAAAAAAACGCATTTTGCTACACCGATTCAGCGCGGATGCGTTTTTTATCTCCGCGGTTGCTGCTGAGAAAAAAACGACCATAGGAGATGATAAAAAACTCATTTTGCTACACAAGTTCACTGCGAGATTCGTTTTTTGCCTCCGCAGTGACAGCGGAGTCAAAAGCGCCCGCAGAGATGAAAAAAAAAGCATTTTGCTACACCGATTCAGCGCGGATGCGTTTTTTATCTCCGCGGTTACTGCTGAGAAAAAAACGACCATAGGAGATGATAAAAAACTCATTTTGCTACACAAGTTCACTGCGAGATTCGTTTTTTGCCTCCGCAGTAACAGCGGAGACAAAAGCGCCCGCAGAGATGAAAAAAAACGCATTTTGCTACACCGATTCAGCGCGGATGCGTTTTTTATCTCCGTGGTTGCTGCTGAGAAAAAAACGACCATAGGAGATGATAAAAAACTCATTTTGCTACACAAGTTCACTGCGAGATTCGTTTTTTGCCTCCGCAGTGACAGCGGAGACAAAAGCGCCCGCAGAGATGAAAAAAAACGCATTTTGCTACACCGTTTCCGCGCGGATGCGTTTTTTATCTCCGCGGTTGCTGCTGAGAAAAAAACGACCATAGGAGATGATAAAAAATTCATTTTGCTACACAAGTTCACTGCGAGATTCGTTTTTTGCCTCCGCAGTGACAGCGGAGACAAAAGCGCCCGCAGAGATGAAAAAAAACGCATTTTGCTACACCGATTCAGCGCGGATGCGTTTTTTATCTCCGCGGTTGCTGCTGAGAAAAAAACGACCATAGGAGATGATAAAAAACTCATTTTGCTACACAAGTTCACTGCGAGATTCGTTTTTTGCCTCCGCAGTGACAGCGGAGACAAAAGCGCCCGCAGAGATGAAAAAAAAAACGCATTTTGCTACACCGATTCAGCGCGGATGCGTTTTTTATCTCCGCGATTGCTGCTGAGAAAAAAACGACCATAGGAGATGATAAAAAACTCATTTTGCTACACAAGTTCACTGCGAGATTCGTTTTTTGCCTCCGCAGTGACAGCGGAGACAAAAGCGCCCGCAGAGATGAAAAAAACGCATTTTGCTACACCAATTCAGCGCGGATGCGTTTTTTATCTCCGCGGTTGCTGCTGAGAAAAAAACGACCATAGGAGATGATAAAAAACTCATTTTGCTACACAAGTTTAGTGCGAGATTCGTTTTTTGCCTCCGCAGTGACAGCGGAGACAAAAGCGCCCGCAGAGATGAAAAAAACGCATTTTGCTACACCGATTCAGCGCGGATGCGTTTTTTATCTCCGCGGTTGCTGCTGAGAAAAAAACGACCATAGCAGATGATAAAAAACTCATTTTGCTACACAAGTTCACTGCGAGATTCGTTTTTTGCCTCCGCAGTGACAGCGGAGACAAAAGCGCCCGCAGAGATGAAAAAAAACGCATTTTGCTACACCGATTCAGCGCGGATGCGTTTTTTATCTCCGCGGTTGCTGCTGAGAAAAAAACGACCATAGGAGATGATAAAAACTCATTTTGCTACACAAGTTCACTGCGAGATTCGTTTTTTGCCTCCGCAGTGACAGCGGAGACAAAAGCGCCCGCAGAGATGAAAAAAACGCATTTTGCTACACCGATTCAGCGCGGATGCGTTTTTTATCTCCGCGATTGCTGCTGAGAAAAAAACGACCATAGGAGATGATAAAAAACTCATTTTGCTACACAAGTTCACTGCGAGATTCGTTTTTTGCCTCCGCAGTGACAGCGGAGA
This sequence comes from Cerceris rybyensis, assembly GCA_910591515.1. Classification (NCBI taxonomy): domain Eukaryota; kingdom Metazoa; phylum Arthropoda; class Insecta; order Hymenoptera; family Crabronidae; genus Cerceris; species Cerceris rybyensis. The sequence goes on along the minus strand of CAJUXP010000494.1, from coordinate 8,251 downwards.
CAAAAGCGCCCGCAGAGATGAAAAAAACGCATTTGGCTACACCAATTCAGCGCGGACGCGTTTTTTATCTCCGCGGTTGCTGCTGAGAAAAAAACGACCATAGGAGGTGATAAAAAACTCATTTTGCTACACAAGTTCGCTGCGAGATTCGTTTTTTGCCTCCGCAGTGACAGCGGAGACAAAAGCGCCCGCAGAGATGAAAAAAAAACGCATTTTGCTACACCGATTCAGCGCGGATGCTTTTTTTATCTCCGCGGTTGCTGCTGATAAAAAAACGACCATAGGAGATGATAAAAAACTCATTTTGCTACACAAGTTCACTGCGAGATTCGTTTTTTGCCTCCACAGTGACAGCGGAGACAAAAGCGCCCGCAGAGATGAAAAAAAACGCATTTTGCTACACCGATTCAGCGCGGATGCGTTTTTTATCTCCGCGGTTACTGCTGAGAAAAAAACGACCATAGGAGATGATAAAAAACTCATTTTGCTACACAAGTTCACTGCGAGATTCGTTTTTTGCCTCCGCAGTGACAGCGGAGACAAAAGCGCCCGCAGAGATGAAAAAAACGCATTTTGCTACACCGATTCAGCGCGGATGCGTTTTTTATCTCCGCGGTTGCTGCTGAGAAAAAAACGACCATAGGAGATGATAAAAAACTCATTTTGCTACACAAGTTCACTGCGAGATTCGTTTTTTGCCTCCGCAGTGACAGCGGAGACAAAAGCGCCCGCAGAGATGAAAAAAAACGCATTTTTCCACACCGATTCAGCGCGGATGCGTTTTTTATCTCCGCGGTTGCTGCTGAGAAAAAAAACGACCATAGGAGATGATAAAAAACTCATTTTGCTACACAAGTTCACTGCGAGATTCGTTTTTTGCCTCCGCAGTGACAGCGGAGACAAAGCGCCCGCAGAGATGAAAAAAAACGCATTTTGCTACACCGATTCAGCGCGGATGCGTTTTTATCTCCGCGGTTGCTGCTGAGAAAAAAACGACCATAGGAGATGATAAAAAACTCATTTTGCTACACAAGTTCACTGGAAGATTCGTTTTTTGCCTCCGCAGTGACAGCGGAGACAAAAGCGCCCGCAGAGATGAAAAAAAAACGCATTTTGCTACACCGATTCAGCGCGGATGCGTTTTTTATCTCCGTGGTTGCTGCTGAGAAAAAAACGACCATAGGAGATGATAAAAAACTCATTTTGCTACACAAGTTCGCTGCGAGATTCGTTTTTTGCCTCCGCAGTGACAGCGGAGACAAAAGCGCCCGCAGAGATGAAAAAAACGCATTTTGCTACACCGATTCAGCGCGGATGCGTTTTTTATCTCCGTGGTTGCTGCTGAGAAAAAAACGACCATAGGAGATGATAAAAAACTCATTTTGCTACACAAGTTCACTGCGAGATTCGTTTTTTGCCTCCGCAGTGACAGCGGAGACAAAAGCGCCCGCAGAGATGAAAAAAACGCATTTTGCTACACCGATTCAGCGCGGATGCGTTTTTTATCTCCGCGGTTGCTGCTTATAAAAAAACGACCATAGGAGATGATAAAAAACTCATTTTGCTACACAAGTTCGCTGCGAGATTCGTTTTTTGCCTCCGCAGTGACAGCGGAGACAAAAGCGCCCGCAGAGATGAAAAAAAAACGCATTTTGCTACACCGATTCAGCGCGGATGCGTTTTTTATCTCCGCGGTTGCTGCTGAGAAAAAAACGACCATAGGAGATGATAAAAAACTCATTTTGCTACACAAGTTCACTGCGAGATTCGTTTTTTGCCTCCGCAGTGACAGCGGAGACAAAAGCGCCCGCAGAGATGAAAAAAAAACGCATTTTGCTACACCGATTCAGCGCGGATGCGTTTTTTATCTCCGCGGTTGCTGCTGAGAAAAAAACGACCATAGGAGATGATAAAAAACTCATTTTGCTACACAAGTTCATGCGAGATTCGTTTTTTGCCTCCGCAGTGACAGCGGAGCAAAAGCGCCCGCAGAGATGAAAAAAAAACGCATTTTGCTACACCGATTCAGCGCGGATGCGTTTTTTATCTCCGCGGTTACTGCTGAGAAAAAAACGACCATAGGAGATGATAAAAAACTCATTTTGCTACACAAGTTCACTGCGAGATTCGTTTTTTGCCTCCGCAGTGACAGCGGAGACAAAAGCGCCCGCAGAGATGAAAAAAAACGCATTTTGCTACACCGATTCAGCGCGGATGCGTTTTTTATCTCCGTGGTTGCTGCTGAGAAAAAAACGACCATAGGAGATGATAAAAAATTCATTTTGCTACACAAGTTCACTGCGAGATTCGTTTTTTGCCTCCGCAGTGACAGCGGAGACAAAAGCGCCCGCAGAGATGAAAAAAAACGCATTTTGCTACACCGATTCAGCGCGGATGCGTTTTTTATCTCCGCGGTTGCTGCTGAGAAAAAAACGACCATAGGAGATGATAAAAAACTCATTTTGCTACACAAGTTCGCTGCGAGATTCGTTTTTTGCCTCCGCAGTGACAGCGGAGACAAAAGCGCCCGCAGAGATGAAAAAAAAATGCATTTTGCTACACCGATTCAGCGCGGATGCGTTTTTTATCTCCGCGGTTGCTGCTGAGAAAAAAACGACCATAGGAGATAATAAAAAACTCATTTTGCTACACAAGTTCACTGCGAGATTCGTTTTTTGCCTCCGCAGTGACAGCGGAGACAAAAGCGCCCGCAGAGATGAAAAAAAACGCATTTTTCCACACCGATTCAGCGCGGATGCGTTTTTTATCTCCGCGGTTGCTGCTGAGAAAAAAACGACCATAGGAGATGATAAAAAACTCATTTTGCTACACAAGTTCACTGCGAGATTCGTTTTTTGCCTCCGCAGTGACAGCGGAGACAAAAGCGCCCGCAGAGATGAAAAAAAACGCATTTTGCTACACCGATTCAGCGCGGATGCGTTTTTTATCTCCGCGGTTGCTGCTGAGAAAAAAACGACCATAGGAGATGATAAAAAACTCATTTTGCTACACAAGTTCACTGGAAGATTCGTTTTTTGCCTCCGCAGTGACAGCGGAGACAAAAGCGCCCGCAGAGATGAAAAAAAACGCATTTTGCTACACCGATTCAGCGCGGATGCGTTTTTTATCTCCGTGGTTGCTGCTGAGAAAAAAACGACCATAGGAGATGATAAAAAACTCATTTTGCTACACAAGTTCGCTGCGAGATTCGTTTTTTGCCTCCGCAGTGACAGCGGAGACAAAAGCGCCCGCAGAGATGAAAAAAACGCATTTTGCTACACCGATTCAGCGCGGATGCGTTTTTTATCTCCGCGGTTGCTGCTGAGAAAAAAACGACCATAGGAGATGATAAAAAACTCATTTTGCTACACAAGTTCACTGCGAGATTCGTTTTTTGCCTCCGCAGTGACAGCGGAGACAAAAGCGCCCGCAGAGATGAAAAAAACGCATTTTGCTACACCGATTCAGCGCGGATGCGTTTTTTATCTCCGCGGTTGCTGCTGAGAAAAAAACGACCATAGGAGATGATAAAAAACTCATTTTGCTACACAAGTTCGCTGCGAGATTCGTTTTTTGCCTCCGCAGTGACAGCGGAGACAAAAGCGCCCGCAGAGATGAAAAAAAAACGCATTTTGCTACACCGATTCAGCGCGGATGCGTTTTTTATCTCCGCGGTTGCTGCTGAGAAAAAAACGACCATAGGAGATGATAAAAAACTCATTTTGCTACACAAGTTCACTGCGAGATTCGTTTTTTGCCTCCGCAGTGACAGCGGAGACAAAAGCGCCCGCAGAGATGAAAAAAAAACGCATTTTGCTACACCGATTCAGCGCGGATGCGTTTTTTATCTCCGCGGTTGCTGCTGAGAAAAAAACGACCATAGGAGATGATAAAAAACTCATTTTGCTACACAAGTTCATGCGAGATTCGTTTTTTGCCTCCGCAGTGACAGCGGAGCAAAAGCGCCCGCAGAGATGAAAAAAAACGCATTTTGCTACACCGATTCAGCGCGGATGCGTTTTTTATCTCCGCGGTTACTGCTGAGAAAAAAACGACCATAGGAGATGATAAAAAACTCATTTTGCTACACAAGTTCACTGCGAGATTCGTTTTTTGCCTCCGCAGTGACAGCGGAGACAAAAGCGCCCGCAGAGATGAAAAAAAACGCATTTTGCTACACCGATTCAGCGCGGATGCGTTTTTTATCTCCGTGGTTGCTGCTGAGAAAAAAACGACCATAGGAGATGATAAAAAATTCATTTTGCTACACAAGTTCACTGCGAGATTCGTTTTTTGCCTCCGCAGTGACAGCGGAGACAAAAGCGCCCGCAGAGATGAAAAAAAACGCATTTTGCTACACCGATTCAGCGCGGATGCGTTTTTTATCTCCGCGGTTGCTGCTGAGAAAAAAACGACCATAGGAGATGATAAAAAACTCATTTTGCTACACAAGTTCGCTGCGAGATTCGTTTTTTGCCTCCGCAGTGACAGCGGAGACAAAAGCGCCCGCAGAGATGAAAAAAAAATGCGTTTTGCTACACCGATTCAGCGCGGATGCGTTTTTTATCTCCGCGGTTGCTGCTGAGAAAAAAACGACCATAGGAGATGATAAAAAACTCATTTTGCTACACAAGTTCACTGCGAGATTCGTTTTTTGCCTCCGCAGTGACAGCGGAGACAAAAGCGCCCGCAGAGATGAAAAAAAACGCATTTTGCTACACCGATTCAGCGCGGATGCGTTTTTTATCTCCGCGGTTGCTGCTGAGAAAAAAACGTCCATAGGAGATGATAAAAAACTCATTTTGCTACACAAGTTCACTGCGAGATTCGTTTTTTGCCTCCGCAGTGACAGCGGAGACAAAAGCGCCCGCAGAGATGAAAAAAAACGCATTTTGCTACACCGATTCAGCGCGGATGCGTTTTTTATCTCCGCGGTTGCTGCTGAGAAAAAAACGACCATAGGAGATGATAAAAAACTCATTTTGCTACACAAGTTCATGCGAGATTCGTTTTTTGCCTACGCAGTGACAGCGGAGACAAAAGCGCCCGCAGAGATGAAAAAAAACGCATTTTGCTACACCGATTCAGCGCGGATGCGTTTTTTATCTCCGCGGTTACTGCTGAGAAAAAAACGACCATAGGAGATGATAAAAAACTCATTTTGCTACACAAGTTCGCTGCGAGATTCGTTTTTTGCCTCCGCAGTGACAGCGGAGACAAAAGCGCCCGCAGAGATGAAAAAAACGCATTTTGCTACACCGATTCAGCGCGGATGCGTTTTTTATCTCCGCGGTTGCTGCTGAGAAAAAAACGACCATAGGAGATGATAAAAAACTCATTTTGCTACACAAGTTCACTGCGAGATTCGTTTTTTGCCTCCGCAGTGACAGCGGAGACAAAAGCGCCCGCAGAGATGAAAAAAAAACGCATTTTGCTACACCGATTCAGCGCGGATGCGTTTTTTATCTCCGCGGTTGCTGCTGAGAAAAAAACGACCATAGGAGATGATAAAAAACTCATTTTGCTACACAAGTTCACTGCGAGATTCGTTTTTTGCCTCCGCAGTGACAGCGGAGACAAAAGCGCCCGCAGAGATGAAAAAAAACGCATTTTGCTACACCGATTCAGCGCGGATGCGTTTTTTATCTCCGCGGTTGCTGCTGAGAAAAAAACGACCATAGGAGATGATAAAAAACTCATTTTGCTACACAAGTTCGCTGCGAGATTCGTTTTTTGCCTCCGCAGTGACAGCGGAGACAAAAGCGCCCGCAGAGATGAAAAAAACGCATTTTGCTACACCGATTCAGCGCGGATAGGTTTTTTATCTCCGCGGTTGCTGCTGAGAAAAAAACGACCATAGGAGATGATAAAAAACTCATTTTGCTACACAAGTTCACTGCGAGATTCGTTTTTTGCCTCCGCAGTGACAGCGGAGACAAAAGCGCCCGCAGAGATGAAAAAAAACGCATTTTGCTACACCGATTCAGCGCGGATGCGTTTTTTATCTCCGCGGTTGCTGCTGAGAAAAAAACGACCATAGGAGATGATAAAAAACTCATTTTGCTACACAAGTTCACTGCGAGATTCGTTTTTTGCCTCCGCAGTGACAGCGGAGACAAAAGCGCCCGCAGAGATGAAAAAAAACGCATTTTGCTACACCGATTCAGCGCGGATGCGTTTTTTATCTCCGCGGTTGCTGCTGAGAAAAAAACGACCATAGGAGATGATAAAAAACTCATTTTGCTACACAAGTTCACTGCGAGATTCGTTTTTTGCCTCCGCAGTGACAGCGGAGACAAAAGCGCCCGCAGAGATGAAAAAAACGCATTTTGCTACACCGATTCAGCGCGGATGCGTTTTTTATCTCCGCGGTTGCTGCTGAGAAAAAAACGACCATAGGAGATGATAAAAAACTCATTTTGCTACACAAGTTCACTGCGAGATTCGTTTTTTGCCTCCGCAGTGACAGCGGAGACAAAAGCGCCCGCAGAGATGAAAAAAAACGCATTTTGCTACACCGATTCAGCGCGGATGCGTTTTTTATCTCCGCGGTTGCTGCTGAGAAAAAAACGTCCATAGGAGATCATAAAAAACTCATTTTGCTACACAAGTTCACTGCGAGATTCGTTTTTTGCCTCCGCAGTGACAGCGGAGACAAAAGCGCCCGCAGAGATGAAAAAAAAACGCATTTTGCTACACCGATTCAGCGCGGATGCGATTTTTATCTCCGCGGTTGCTGCTGAGAAAAAAACGACCATAGGAGATGATAAAAAACTCATTTTGCTACACAAGTTCGCTGCGAGATTCGTTTTTTGCCTCCGCAGTGACAGCGGAGACAAAAGCGCCCGCAGAGATGAAAAAAAAACGCATTTTGCTACACCGATTCAGCGCGGATGCGTTTTTTATCTCCGCGGTTGCTGCTGAGAAAAAAACGTCCATAGGAGATCATAAAAAACTCATTTTGCTACACAAGTTCACTGCGAGATTCGTTTTTTGCCTCCGCAGTGACAGCGGAGACAAAAGCGCCCGCAGAGATGAAAAAAAAACGCATTTTGCTACACCGATTCAGCGCGGATGCGTTTTTTATCTCCGCGGTTGCTGCTGAGAAAAAAACGACCATAGGAGATGATAAAAAACTCATTTTGCTACACAAGTTCGCTGCGAGATTCGTTTTTTGCCTCCGCAGTGACAGCGGAGACAAAAGCGCCCGCAGAGATGAAAAAAAACGCATTTTGCTACACCGATTCAGCGCGGATAGGTTTTTTATCTCCGCGGTTGCTGCTGAGAAAAAAACGACCATAGGAGATGATAAAAAACTCATTTTGCTACACAAGTTCACTGCGAGATTCGTTTTTTGCCTCCGCAGTGACAGCGGAGACAAAAGCGCCCGCAGAGATGAAAAAAAACGCATTTTGCTACACCGATTCAGCGCGGATGCGTTTTTTATCTCCGCGGTTGCTGCTGAGAAAAAAACGACCATAGGAGATGATAAAAAACTCATTTTGCTACACAAGTTCACTGCGAGATTCGTTTTTTGCCTCCGCAGTGACAGCGGAGACAAAAGCGCCCGCAGAGATGAAAAAAAACGCATTTTGCTACACCGATTCAGCGCGGATGCGTTTTTTATCTCCGCGGTTGCTGCTGAGAAAAAAACGACCATAGGAGATGATAAAAAACTCATTTTGCTACACAAGTTCACTGCGAGATTCGTTTTTTGCCTCCGCAGTGACAGCGGAGACAAAAGCGCCCGCAGAGATGAAAAAAACGCATTTTGCTACACCGATTCAGCGCGGATGCGTTTTTTATCTCCGCGGTTGCTGCTGAGAAAAAAACGACCATAGGAGATGATAAAAAACTCATTTTGCTACACAAGTTCACTGCGAGATTCGTTTTTTGCCTCCGCAGTGACAGCGGAGACAAAAGCGCCCGCAGAGATGAAAAAAAACGCATTTTGCTACACCGATTCAGCGCGGATGCGTTTTTTATCTCCGCGGTTGCTACTGAGAAAAAAACGACCATAGGAGATGATAAAAAACTCATTTTGCTACACAAGTTCACTGCGAGATTCCTTTTTTGCCTCCGCAGTGACAGCGGAGACAAAAGCGCCCGCAGAGATGAAAAAAAACGCATTTTGCTACACCGATTCAGCGCGGATGCGTTTTTTATCTCCGCGGTTGCTGCTGAGAAAAAAACGACCATAGGAGATGATAAAAAACTCATTTTGCTACACAAGTGTCACGAACCAAGTCCC
>CAJUXP010000493.1:0-29564 GCA_910591515.1 Cerceris rybyensis | reverse complement strand
AAACACATTTTGCTACACAAGTTCACCGCTGGATGCGACTTTTGCCTTTGCAGTGAAAGCGGAGACAAAAGCGCCCGCAGAGATGACAAAAAAACGCATTTTGCTACACCGATTCAGCGCGGATGCGTTTTTTATCTCCGCGGTAGCTGCTGAGAAAAAAACGACCATTGGAGATGATAAAAAACACATTTTGGTACACAAGTTCACCGCTGGATGCGACTTTTACCTCCGCAGTGACAGCGGAGACAAAAGCGCCCGCAGAGATGAAAGAAACGCATTTTGCTACACCGATTCAGCGCGGATGCGTTTTTTATCTCCGCGGTTGCAGCTGAGAAAAAAACAACCATTGGAGATGATAAAAAACACATTTTGGTACACAAGTTCAACGCTGGATGCGACTTTTGCCTCCGCAGTGACAGCGGAGACAAAAGCGCCCGCAGAGATGAAAGAAACGCATTTTGATACACCGATTCAGCGCGGATGCGTTTTTTATCTCCGCGGTTGCTGCTGAGAAAAAAACGACCATTGGAGATGATAAAAAACACATTTTGGTACACAAGTTCACCGCTGGATGCGACTTTTGCCTCCGCAGCGACAGCGGAGACAAAAGCGCCCGCAGAGATGAAAGAAACGCATTTTGATACACCGATTCAGCGCGGATGCGTTTTTTATCTCCGCGGTTGCTGCTGAGAAAAAAACGACCATTGGAGATGGTAAAAAACACATTTTGCTACACAATTTCACCGCTGGATGCGACTTTTGCCTCCTTAGTGACAGCGGAGACAAAAGCGCTCGCAGAGATGAAAGAAACGCATTTTGATACACCGATTCAGCGCGGATGCGTTTTTTATCTCCGCGGTTGCTGCTGAGAAAAAAACGACCATTGGAGATGATAAAAAACACATTTTGGTACACAAGTTCACCGCTGGATGCGACTTTTGCCTCCGCAGTGACAGCGGAGACAAAAGCGCCCGCAGAGATGAAAGAAACGCATTTTGATACACCGATTCAGCGCGGATGCGTTTTTTATCTCCGCGGTTGCTGCTGAGAAAAAAAACGACCATTGGAGATGGTAAAAAACACATTTTGCTACACAATTTCACCGCTGGATGCGACTTTTGCCTCCTTAGTGACAGCGGAGACAAAAGCGCCCGCAGAGATGAAAGAAACGCATTTTGATACACCGATTCAGCGCGGATGCGTTTTTTATCTCCGCGGTAGCTGCTGAGAAAAAAACGACCATTGGAGATGATAAAAAACACATTTTGGTACACAAGTTCACCGCTGGATGCGACTTTTGCCTCCGCAAGTGACAGCGGAGACAAAAGCGCCCGCAGAGATGAAAGAAACGCATTTTGCTACACCGATTCAGCGCGGATGCGTTTTTTATCTCCGCGGTTGCTGCTGAGAAAAAAACGACCATTGGAGATGATAAAAAACACATTTTGGTACACAAGTTCACCGCTGGATGCGACTTTTGCCTCCGCAGTGACAGCGGAGACAAAAGCGCCCGCAGAGATGAAAGAAACGCATTTTGATACACCGATTCAGCGCGGATGCGTTTTTTGTCTCCGCGGTTGCTGCTGAGAAAAAAACGACCATTGGAGATGATAAAAAACACATTTTGCTACACAAGTTCACCGCTGGATGCGACTTTTGCCTTTGCAGTGAAAGCGGAGACAAAAGCGCCCGCAGAGATGAAAAAAACGCATTTTGATACACCGATTCAGCGCGGATGCGTTTTTTATCTCCGCGGTAGCTGCTGAGAAAAAAACGACCATTGGAGATGATAAAAAACACATTTTGGTACACAAGTTCACCGCTGGATGCGACTTTTACCTCCGCAGTGACAGCGGAGACAAAATCGCCCGCAGAGATGAAAGAAACGCATTTTGCTACACCGATTCAGCGCGGATGCGTTTTTTATCTCCGCGGTTGCAGCTGAGAAAAAAACAACCATTGGAGATGATAAAAAACACATTTTGGTACACAAGTTCAACGCTGGATGCGACTTTTGCCTCCGCAGTGACAGCGGAGACAAAAGCGCCCGCAGAGATGAAAGAAACGCATTTTGATACACCGATTCAGCGCGGATGCGTTTTTTATCTCCGCGGTTGCTGCTGAGAAAAAAACGACCATTGGAGATGATAAAAAACACATTTTGGTACACAAGTTCACCGCTGGATGCGACTTTTGCCTCCGCAGCTACCGCGGAGATAAAAGCGCCCGCAGAGATGAAAGAAACGCATTTTGATACACCGATTCAGCGCGGATGCGTTTTTTATCTCCGCGGTTGCTGCTGAGAAAAAAACGACCATTGGAGATGGTAAAAAACACATTTTGCTACACAATTTCACCGCTGGATGCGACTTTTGCCTCCTTAGTGACAGCGGAGACAAAAGCGCTCGCAGAGATGAAAGAAACGCATTTTGATACACCGATTCAGCGCGGATGCGTTTTTTATCTCCGCGGTTGCTGCTGAGAAAAAAACGACCATTGGAGATGATAAAAAACACATTTTGGTACACAAGTTCACCGCTGGATGCGACTTTTGCCTCCGCAGTGACAGCGGAGACAAAAGCGCCCGCAGAGATGAAAGAAACGCATTTTGATACACCGATTCAGCGCGGATGCGTTTTTTATCTCCGCGGTTGCTGCTGAGAAAAAAACGACCATTGGAGATGGTAAAAAACACATTTTGCTACACAATTTCACCGCTGGATGCGACTTTTGCCTCCTTAGTGACAGCGGAGACAAAAGCGCCCGCAGAGATGAAAGAAACGCATTTTGATACACCGATTCAGCGCGGATGCGTTTTTTATCTCCGCGGTAGCTGCTGAGAAAAAAACGACCATTGGAGATGATAAAAAACACATTTTGGTACACAAGTTCACCGCTGGATGCGACTTTTGCCTCCGCAGTGACAGCGGAGACAAAAGCGCCCGCAGAGATGAAAGAAACGTATTTTGCTACACCGATTCAGCGCGGATGCGTTTTTTATCTCCGCGGTTGCTGCTGAGAAAAAAACGACCATTGGAGATGATAAAAAACACATTTTGCTACGCAAGTTCACCGCTGGATGCGACTTTTGCCTCCGCAGTGACAGCGGAGACGAAAGCGCCCGCAGAGATGAAAGAAACGCATTTTGATACACCGATTCAGCGCGGATGAGTTTTTTATCTCCGCGGTTGCTGCTGAGAAAAAAACGACCATTGGAGATGGTAAAAAACACATTTTGCTACACAAGTTCACCGCTGGATGCGACTTTTGCCTTCGCAGTGACAGCGGAGACAAAAGCGCCCGCAGAGATGAAATAAACGCAATTTGCTACACCGATTCAGCGCGGATGCGTTTTTTATCTCCGCGGTTGATGCTGAGAAAAAAACGACCATTGGAGATGGTAAAAAACACATTTTGCTACACAAGTTCACCGCTGGATGCGTTTTTTGCCTCCGTAGTGACAGCGGAGACAAAAGCGCCCGCAGAGATGAAAGAAACGCATTTTGATACACCGATTCAGCGCGGATGCGTTTTTTATCTCCGCGGATGCTGCTGAGAAAAAAAAGACCATTGGAGATGATAAAAAACACATTTTGGTACACAAGTTCACCGCTGGATGCGACTTTTGCCTCCGCAGTGACAGCGGAGACAAAAGCGCCCGCAGAGATGAAAGAAACGCATTTTGATACACCGATTCAGCGCGGATGCGTTTTTTGTCTCCGCGGTTGCTGCTGAGAAAAAAACGACCATTGGAGATGATAAAAAACACATTTTGCTACACAAGTTCACCGCTGGATGCGACTTTTGCCTTTGCAGTGAAAGCGGAGACAAAAGCGCCCGCAGAGATGAAAAAAACGCATTTTGATACACCGATTCAGCGCGGATGCGTTTTTTATCTCCGCGGTAGCTGCTGAGAAAAAAACGACCATTGGAGATGATAAAAAACACATTTTGGTACACAAGTTCACCGCTGGAAGCGACTTTTGCCTCCGCAGTGACAGCGGAGACAAAAGCGCCCGCAGAGATGAAAGAAACGCATTTTGATACACCGATTCAGCGCGGATGCGTTTTTTTGTCTCCGCGGTTGCTGCTGAGAAAAAAACGACCATTGGAGATGATAAAAAACACATTTTGCTACACAAGTTCACCGCTGGATGCGACTTTTGCCTTTGCAGTGAAAGCGGAGACAAAAGCGCCCGCAGAGATGAAAAAAACGCATTTTGATACACCGATTCAGCGCGGATGCGTTTTTTATCTCCGCGGTAGCTGCTGAGAAAAAAACGACCATTGGAGATGATAAAAAACACATTTTGGTACACAAGTTCACCGCTGGATGCGACTTTCGCCTCCGCAGTGACAGCGGAGACAAAAGCGCCCGCAGAGATGAAAGAAACGCATTTTGCTACACCGATTCAGCGCGGATGCGTTTTTTATCTCCGCGGTTGCAGCTGAGAAAAAAACAACCATTGGAGATGATAAAAAACACATTTTGGTACACAAGTTCACCGCTGGATGCGATTTCTGCCTCCGCAGTGACAGCGGAGACAAAAGCTCCCGCAGAGATGAAAGAAACGCATTTTGATACACCGATTCAGCGCGGATGCGTTTTTTATCTCCGCGGTTGCTGCTGAGAAAAAAACGACCATTGGAGATGATAAAAAACACATTTTGCTACACAAGTTCACCGCTGGATGCGACTTTTGCCTTTGCAGTGAAAGCGGAGACAAAAGCGCCCGCAGAGATGAAAAAAACGCATTTTGATACACCGATTCAGCGCGGATGCGTTTTTTATCTCCGCGGTAGCTGCTGAGAAAAAAACGACCATTGGAGATGATAAAAAACACATTTTGGTACACAAGTTCACCGCTGGATGCGACCTTCGCCTCCGCAGTGACAGCGGAGACAAAAGCGCCCGCAGAGATGAAAGAAACGCATTTTGCTACACCGATTCAGCGCGGATGCGTTTTTTATCTCCGCGGTTGCAGCTGAGAAAAAAACAACCATTGGAGATGATAAAAAAACACATTTTGCTACACAAGTTCACCGCTGGATGCGACTTTTGCCTTTGCAGTGAAAGCGGAGACAAAAGCGCCCGCAGATATGAAAAAAACGCATTTTGATACACCGATTCAGCGCGGATGCGTTTTTTATCTCCGCGGTAGCTGCTGAGAAAAAAACGACCATTGGAGATGATAAAAAAACACATTTTGGTACACAAGTTCACCGCTGGATGCGACTTTTGCCTCCGCAGTGACAGCGGAGACAAAAGCGCCCGCAGAGATGAAAGAAACGCATTTTGCTACACCGATTCAGCGCGGATGCGTTTTTTATCTCCGCGGTTGCTGCTGAGAAAAAAACGACCATTGGAGATGATAAAAAACACATTTTGGTACACAAGTTCACCGCTGGATGCGACTTTTGCCTCCGCAGTGACAGCGGAGACAAAAGCGCCCGCAGAGATGAAAGAAACGCATTTTGATACTCCGATTCAGCGCGATGCGTTTTTTGTCTCCGCGGTTGCTGCTGAGAAAAAAACGACCATTGGAGATGATAAAAAACACATTTTGCTACACAAGTTCACCGCTGGATGCGACTTTTGCCTTTGCAGTGAAAGCGGAGACAAAAGCGCCCGCAGAGATGAAAAAAAACGCATTTTGATACACCGATTCAGCGCGGATGCGTTTTTTATCTCCGCGGTAGCTGCTGAGAAAAAAACGATCATTGGAGATGATAAAAAACACATTTTGGTACACAAGTTCACCGCTGGATGCGACTTTTACCTCCGCAGTGACAGCGGAGACAAAAGCGCCCGCAGAGATGAAAGAAACGCATTTTGCTACACCGATTCAGCGCGGATGCGTTTTTTATCTCCGCGGTTGCAGCTGAGAAAAAAACAACCATTGGAGATGATAAAAAACACATTTTGGTACACAAGTTCAACGCTGGATGCGACTTTTGCCTCCGCAGTGACAGCGGAGACAAAAGCGCCCGCAGAGATGAAAGAAACGCATTTTGATACACCGATTCAGCGCGGATGCGTTTTTTATCTCCGCGGTTGCTGCTGAGAAAAAAACGACCATTGGAGATGATAAAAAACACATTTTGGTACACAAGTTCACCGCTGGATGCGACTTTTGCCTCCGCAGCGACAGCGGAGACAAAAGCGCCCGCAGAGATGAAAGAAACGCATTTTGATACACCGATTCAGCGCGGATGCGTTTTTTGTCTCCGCGGTTGCTGCTGAGAAAAAAACGACCATTGGAGATGATAAAAAACACATTTTGCTACACAAGTTCACCGCTGGATGCGACTTTTGCCTTTGCAGTGAAAGCGGAGACAAAAGCGCCCGCAGAGATGAAAAAAACGCATTTTGATACACCGATTCAGCGCGGATGCGTTTTTTATCTCCGCGGTAGCTGCTGAGAAAAAAACGACCATTGGAGATGATAAAAAACACATTTTGGTACACAAGTTCACCGCTGGATGCGACTTTTACCTCCGCAGTGACAGCGGAGACAAAATCGCCCGCAGAGATGAAAGAAACGCATTTTGCTACACCGATTCAGCGCGGATGCGTTTTTTATCTCCGCGGTTGCAGCTGAGAAAAAAACAACCATTGGAGATGATAAAAAACACATTTTGGTACACAAGTTCAACGCTGGATGCGACTTTTGCCTCCGCAGTGACAGCGGAGACAAAAGCGCCCGCAGAGATGAAAGAAACGCATTTTGATACACCGATTCAGCGCGGATGCGTTTTTTATCTCCGCGGTTGCTGCTGAGAAAAAAACGACCATTGGAGATGATAAAAAACACATTTTGGTACACAAGTTCACCGCTGGATGCGACTTTTGCCTCCGCAGCAACCGCGGAGATAAAAGCGCCCGCAGAGATGAAAGAAACGCATTTTGATACACCGATTCAGCGCGGATGCGTTTTTTATCTCCGCGGTTGCTGCTGAGAAAAAAACGACCATTGGAGATGGTAAAAAACACATTTTGCTACACAATTTCACCGCTGGATGCGACTTTTGCCTCCTTAGTGACAGCGGAGACAAAAGCGCTCGAAGAGATGAAAGAAACGCATTTTGATACACCGATTCAGCGCGGATGCGTTTTTTATCTCCGCGGTTGCTGCTGAGAAAAAAACGACCATTGGAGATGGTAAAAAACACATTTTGCTACACAAGTTCACCGCTGGATGCGACTTTTGCCTTCGCAGTGACAGCGGAGACAAAAGCGCCCGCAGAGATGAAATAAACGCAATTTGCTACACCGATTCAGCGCGGATGCGTTTTTTATCTCCGCGGTTGATGCTGAGAAAAAAACGACCATTGGAGATGGTAAAAAACACATTTTGCTACACAAGTTCACCGCTGGATGCGTTTTTTGCCTCCGTAGTGACAGCGGAGACAAAAGCGCCCGCAGAGATGAAAGAAACGCATTTTGATACACCGATTCAGCGCGGATGCGTTTTTTATCTCCGCGGATGCTGCTGAGAAAAAAAAGACCATTGGAGATGATAAAAAACACATTTTGGTACACAAGTTCACCGCTGGATGCGACTTTTGCCTCCGCAGTGACAGCGGAGACAAAAGCGCCCGCAGAGATGAAAGAAACGCATTTTGATACACCGATTCAGCGCGGATGCGTTTTTTGTCTCCGCGGTTGCTGCTGAGAATAAAACGACCATTGGAGATGATAAAAAACACATTTTGCTACACAAGTTCACCGCTGGATGCGACTTTTGCCTTTGCAGTGAAAGCGGAGACAAAAGCGCCCGCAGAGATGAAAAAAACGCATTTTGATACACCGATTCAGCGCGGATGCGTTTTTTATCTCCGCGGTAGCTGCTGAGAAAAAAACGACCATTGGAGATGATAAAAAACACATTTTGGTACACAAGTTCACCGCTGGAAGCGACTTTTGCCTCCGCAGTGACAGCGGAGACAAAAGCGCCCGCAGAGATGAAAGAAACGCATTTTGATACACCGATTCAGCGCGGATGCGTTTTTTGTCTCTGCGGTTGCTGCTGAGAAAAAAACGACCATTGGAGATGATAAAAAACACATTTTGCTACACAAGTTCACCGCTGGATGCGACTTTTGCCTTTGCAGTGAAAGCGGAGACAAAAGCGCCCGCAGAGATGAAAAAAACGCATTTTGATACACCGATTCAGCGCGGATGCGTTTTTTATCTCCGCGGTAGCTGCTGAGAAAAAAACGACCATTGGAGATGATAAAAAACACATTTTGGTACACAAGTTCACCGCTGGATGCGACTTTCGCCTCCGCAGTGACAGCGGAGACAAAAGCGCCCGCAGAGATGAAAGAAACGCATTTTGCTACACCGATTCAGCGCGGATGCGTTTTTTATCTCCGCGGTTGCAGCTGAGAAAAAAACAACCATTGGAGATGATAAAAAACACATTTTGGTACACAAGTTCACCGCTGGATGCGACTTCTGCCTCCGCAGTGACAGCGGAGACAAAAGCTCCCGCAGAGATGAAAGAAACGCATTTTGATACACCGATTCAGCGCGGATGCGTTTTTTATCTCCGCGGTTGCTGCTGAGAAAAAAACGACCATTGGAGATGATAAAAAACACATTTTGCTACACAAGTTCACCGCTGGATGCGACTTTTGCCTTTGCAGTGAAAGCGGAGACAAAAGCGCCCGCAGAGATGAAAAAAACGCATTTTGATACACCGATTCAGCGCGGATGCGTTTTTTCTCTCCGCGGTAGCTGCTGAGAA
Source organism: Cerceris rybyensis (assembly GCA_910591515.1). Lineage (NCBI taxonomy): Eukaryota > Metazoa > Arthropoda > Insecta > Hymenoptera > Crabronidae > Cerceris > Cerceris rybyensis. The sequence goes on along the minus strand of CAJUXP010000493.1, from coordinate 20,811 downwards.
AAAAACGACCATTGGAGATGATAAAAAACACATTTTGGTACACAAGTTCACCGCTGGATGCGACTTTCGCCTCCGCAGTGACAGCGGAGACAAAAGCGCCCGCAGAGATGAAAGAAACGCATTTTGCTACACCGATTCAGCGCGGATGCGTTTTTTATCTCCGCGGTTGCAGCTGAGAAAAAAACAACCATTGGAGATGATAAAAAACACATTTTGGTACACAAGTTCACCGCTGGATGCGACTTCTGCCTCCGCAGTGACAGCGGAGACAAAAGCTCCCGCAGAGATGAAAGAAACGCATTTTGATACACCGATTCAGCGCGGATGCGTTTTTTATCTCCGCGGTTGCTGCTGAGAAAAAAACGACCATTGGAGATGATAAAAAACACATTTTGGTACACAAGTTCACCGCTGGATGCGACTTTCGCCTCCGCAGTGACAGCGGAGACAAAAGCGCCCGCAGAGATGAAAGAAACGCATTTTGATACACCGATTCAACGCGGATGCGTTTTTTATCTCCGCGGTTGCTGCTGAGAAAAAAACGACCATTGGAGATGATAAAAAACACATTTTGGTACACAAGTTCACCGCTGGATGCGACTTTTGCCTCCGCAGTGACAGCGGAGACAAAAGCGCCCGCAGAGATGAAAGAAACGCATTTTGATACACCGATTCAGCGCGGATGCGTTTTTTGTCTCCGCGGTTGCTGCTGAGAAAAAAACGACCATTGGAGATGATAAAAAACACATTTTGGTACACAAGTTCACCGCTGGATGCGACTTTTGCCTCCGCAGTGACAGCGGAGACAAAAGCGCCCGCAGAGATGAAAGAAACGCATTTTGATACACCGATTCAGCGCGGATGCGTTTTTTATCTCCGCGGTTGCCGCTGAGAAAAAAACGACCATTGGAGATGGTAAAAAACACATTTTACTACACAAGTTCACCGCTGGATGCGACTTTTGCCTTCGCAGTGACAGCGGAGACAAAAGCGCCCGCAGAGATGAAATAAACGCAATTTGCTACACCGATTCAGCGCGGATGCGTTTTTTATCTCCGCGGTTGCTGCTGAGAAAAAAACGACCATTGGAGATGGTAAAAAACACATTTTGCTACACAAGTTCACCGCTGGATGCGACTTTTTCCTTCGCAGTGACAGCGGAGACAAAAGCGCCCGCAGAGATGAAATAAACGCAATTTGCTCCACCGATTCAGCGCGGATGCGTTTTTTATCTCCGCGGTTGCTGCTGAGAAAAAAAACGACCATTGGAGATGGTAAAAAACACATTTTGCTACACAAGTTCACCGCTGGATGCGTTTTTTGCCTCCGTAGTGACAGCGGAGACAAAAGCGCCCGCAGAGATGAAAGAAACGCATTTTGATACACCGATTCAGCGCGGATGCGTTTTTTATCTCCGCGGATGCTGCTGAGAAAAAAAAGACCATTGGAGATGATAAAAAACACATTTTACTACACAAGTTCACCGCTGGATGCGACTTTTGCCTCCGCAGTGACAGCGGAGACAAAAGCGCCCGCAGAGATGAAAGAAACGCATTTTGATACACCGATTCAGCGCGGCTGCGTTTTTTATCTCCGCGGTTGCTGCTGAGAAAAAAACGACCATTGGAGATGATAAAAAACACATTTTGGTACACAAGTTCACCGCTGGATGCGACTTTTGCCTCCGCAGTGACAGCGGAGACAAAAGCGACCGCAGAGATGAAAGAAACGCATTTTGATACACCGATTCAGCGCGGATGCGTTTTTTGTCTCCGCGGTTGCTGCTGAGAAAAAAACGACCATTGGAGATGATAAAAAACACATTTTGCTACACAAGTTCACCGCTGGATGCGACTTTTGCCTTTGCAGTGAAAGCGGAGACAAAAGCGCCCGCAGAGATGAAAAAAACGCATTTTGATACACCGATTCAGCGCGGATGCGTTTTTTATCTCCGCGGTAGCTGCTGAGAAAAAAACGACCATTGGAGATGATAAAAAACACATTTTGGTACACAAGTTCACCGCTGGATGCGACTTTTGCCTCCGCAGTGACAGCGGAGACAAAAGCGCCCGCAGAGATGAAAGAAACGCATTTTGCTACACCGATTCAGCGCGGATGCGTTTTTTATCTCCGCGGTTGCTGCTGAGAAAAAAACGACCATTGGAGATGATAAAAAACACATTTTGGTACACAAGTTCACCGCTGGATGCGACTTTTGCCTCCGCAGTGACAGCGGAGACAAAAGCGCCCGCAGAGATGAAAGAAACGCATTTTGATACACCGATTCAGCGCGGATGCGTTTTTTGTCTCCGCGGTTGCTGCTGAGAAAAAAACGACCATTGGAGATGATAAAAAACACATTTTGCTACACAAGTTCACCGCTGGATGCGACTTTTGCGTTTGCAGTGAAAGCGGAGACAAAAGCGCCCGCAGAGATGAAAAAAACGCATTTTGATACACCGATTCAGCGCGGATGCGTTTTTTATCTCCGCGGTAGCTGCTGAGAAAAAAACGACCATTGGAGATGATAAAAAACACATTTTGGTACACAAGTTCACCGCTGGATGCGACTTCTGCCTCCGCAGTGACAGCGGAGACAAAAGCTCCCGCAGAGATGAAAGAAACGCATTTTGATACACCGATTCAGCGCGGATGCGTTTTTTATCTCCGCGGTTGCTGCTGAGATAGAAACGACCATAGGAGATGATAAAAAACACATTTTGCTACACAAGTTCACCGCTGGATACATTTTTTGCCTCCGCAGTGACAGCGGAGACAAAAGCGCCCGCAGAGATGAAAGAAACGCATTTTGATACACCGATTCAGCGCGGATGCGTTTTTTATCTCCGCGGTTGCTGCTGAGAAAAAAACGACCATTGGAGATGATAAAAAACACATTTTGGTACACAAGTTCACCGCTGGATGCGACTTTTACCTCCGCAGTGACAGCGGAGACAAAAGCGCCCGCAGAGATGAAAGAAACGCATTTTGCTACACCGATTCAGCGCGGATGCGTTTTTTATCTCCGCGGTTGCAGCTGAGAAAAAAACAACCATTGGAGATGATAAAAAACACATTTTGGTACACAAGTTCAACGCTGGATGCGACTTTTGCCTCCGCAGTGACAGCGGAGACAAAAGCGCCCGCAGAGATGAAAGAAACGCATTTTGATACACCGATTCAGCGCGGATGCGTTTTTTATCTCCGCGGTTGCTGCTGAGAAAAAAACGACCATTGGAGATGATAAAAAACACATTTTGGTACACAAGTTCACCGCTGGATGCGACTTTTGCCTCCGCAGCGACAGCGGAGACAAAAGCGCCCGCAGAGATGAAAGAAACGCATTTTGATACACCGATTCAGCGCGGATGCGTTTTTTGTCTCCGCGGTTGCTGCTGAGAAAAAAACGACCATTGGAGATGATAAAAAACACATTTTGCTACACAAGTTCACCGCTGGATGCGACTTTTGCCTTTGCAGTGAAAGCGGAGACAAAAGCGCCCGCAGAGATGAAAAAAACGCATTTTGATACACCGATTCAGCGCGGATGCGTTTTTTATCTCCGCGGTTGCTGCTGAGAAAAAAACGACCATTGGAGATGATAAAAAACACATTTTGGTACACAAGTTCACCGCTGGATGCGACTTTTACCTCCGCAGTGACAGCGGAGACAAAATCGCCCGCAGAGATGAAAGAAACGCATTTTGCTACACCGATTCAGCGCGGATGCGTTTTTTATCTCCGCGGTTGCAGCTGAGAAAAAAACAACCATTGGAGATGATAAAAAACACATTTTGGTACACAAGTTCAACGCTGGATGCGACTTTTGCCTCCGCAGTGACAGCGGAGACAAAAGCGCCCGCAGAGATGAAAGAAACGCATTTTGATACACCGATTCAGCGCGGATGCGTTTTTTATCTCCGCGGTTGCTGCTGAGAAAAAAACGACCATTGGAGATGATAAAAAACACATTTTGGTACACAAGTTCACCGCTGGATGCGACTTTTGCCTCCGCAGCAACCGCGGAGATAAAAGCGCCCGCAGAGATGAAAGAAACGCATTTTGATACACCGATTCAGCGCGGATGCGTTTTTTATCTCCGCGGTTGCTGCTGAGAAAAAAACGACCATTGGAGATGGTAAAAAACACATTTTGCTACACAATTTCACCGCTGGATGCGACTTTTGCCTCCTTAGTGACAGCGGAGACAAAAGCGCTCGAAGAGATGAAAGAAACGCATTTTGATACACCGATTCAGCGCGGATGCGTTTTTTATCTCCGCGGTTGCTGCTGAGAAAAAAACGACCATTGGAGATGGTAAAAAACACATTTTGCTACACAAGTTCACCGCTGGATGCGACTTTTGCCTTCGCAGTGACAGCGGAGACAAAAGCGCCCGCAGAGATGAAATAAACGCAATTTGCTACACCGATTCAGCGCGGATGCGTTTTTTATCTCCGCGGTTGATGCTGAGAAAAAAACGACCATTGGAGATGGTAAAAAACACATTTTGCTACACAAGTTCACCGCTGGATGCGTTTTTTGCCTCCGTAGTGACAGCGGAGACAAAAGCGCCCGCAGAGATGAAAGAAACGCATTTTGATACACCGATTCAGCGCGGATGCGTTTTTTATCTCCGCGGATGCTGCTGAGAAAAAAAAGACCATTGGAGATGATAAAAAACACATTTTGGTACACAAGTTCACCGCTGGATGCGACTTTTGCCTCCGCAGTGACAGCGGAGACAAAAGCGCCCGCAGAGATGAAAGAAACGCATTTTGATACACCGATTCAGCGCGGATGCGTTTTTTGTCTCCGCGGTTGCTGCTGAGAATAAAACGACCATTGGAGATGATAAAAAACACATTTTGCTACACAAGTTCACCGCTGGATGCGACTTTTGCCTTTGCAGTGAAAGCGGAGACAAAAGCGCCCGCAGAGATGAAAAAAACGCATTTTGATACACCGATTCAGCGCGGATGCGTTTTTTATCTCCGCGGTAGCTGCTGAGAAAAAAACGACCATTGGAGATGATAAAAAACACATTTTGGTACACAAGTTCACCGCTGGAAGCGACTTTTGCCTCCGCAGTGACAGCGGAGACAAAAGCGCCCGCAGAGATGAAAGAAACGCATTTTGATACACCGATTCAGCGCGGATGCGTTTTTTGTCTCTGCGGTTGCTGCTGAGAAAAAAACGACCATTGGAGATGATAAAAAACACATTTTGCTACACAAGTTCACCGCTGGATGCGACTTTTGCCTTTGCAGTGAAAGCGGAGACAAAAGCGCCCGCAGAGATGAAAAAAACGCATTTTGATACACCGATTCAGCGCGGATGCGTTTTTTATCTCCGCGGTAGCTGCTGAGAAAAAAACGACCATTGGAGATGATAAAAAACACATTTTGGTACACAAGTTCACCGCTGGATGCGACTTTCGCCTCCGCAGTGACAGCGGAGACAAAAGCGCCCGCAGAGATGAAAGAAACGCATTTTGCTACACCGATTCAGCGCGGATGCGTTTTTTATCTCCGCGGTTGCAGCTGAGAAAAAAACAACCATTGGAGATGATAAAAAACACATTTTGGTACACAAGTTCACCGCTGGATGCGACTTCTGCCTCCGCAGTGACAGCGGAGACAAAAGCTCCCGCAGAGATGAAAGAAACGCATTTTGATACACCGATTCAGCGCGGATGCGTTTTTTATCTCCGCGGTTGCTGCTGAGAAAAAAACGACCATTGGAGATGATAAAAAACACATTTTGCTACACAAGTTCACCGCTGGATGCGACTTTTGCCTTTGCAGTGAAAGCGGAGACAAAAGCGCCCGCAGAGATGAAAAAAACGCATTTTGATACACCGATTCAGCGCGGATGCGTTTTTTCTCTCCGCGGTAGCTGCTGAGAAAAAAACGACCATTGGAGATGATAAAAAACACATTTTGGTACACAAGTTCACCGCTGGATGCGACTTTCGCCTCCGCAGTGACAGCGGAGACAAAAGCGCCCGCAGAGATGAAAGAAACGCATTTTGCTACACCGATTCAGCGCGGATGCGTTTTTTATCTCCGCGGTTGCAGCTGAGAAAAAAACAACCATTGGAGATGATAAAAAACACATTTTGGTACACAAGTTCACCGCTGGATGCGACTTCTGCCTCCGCAGTGACAGCGGAGACAAAAGCTCCCGCAGAGATGAAAGAAACGCATTTTGATACACCGATTCAGCGCGGATGCGTTTTTTATCTCCGCGGTTGCTGCTGAGAAAAAAACGACCATTGGAGATGATAAAAAACACATTTTGGTACACAAGTTCACCGCTGGATGCGACTTTCGCCTCCGCAGTGACAGCGGAGACAAAAGCGCCCGCAGAGATGAAAGAAACGCATTTTGATACACCGATTCAACGCGGATGCGTTTTTTATCTCCGCGGTTGCTGCTGAGAAAAAAACGACCATTGGAGATGATAAAAAACACATTTTGGTACACAAGTTCACCGCTGGATGCGACTTTTGCCTCCGCAGTGACAGCGGAGACAAAAGCGCCCGCAGAGATGAAAGAAACGCATTTTGATACACCGATTCAGCGCGGATGCGTTTTTTGTCTCCGCGGTTGCTGCTGAGAAAAAAACGACCATTGGAGATGATAAAAAACACATTTTGGTACACAAGTTCACCGCTGGATGCGACTTTTGCCTCCGCAGTGACAGCGGAGACAAAAGCGCCCGCAGAGATGAAAGAAACGCATTTTGATACACCGATTCAGCGCGGATGCGTTTTTTATCTCCGCGGTTGCCGCTGAGAAAAAAACGACCATTGGAGATGGTAAAAAACACATTTTACTACACAAGTTCACCGCTGGATGCGACTTTTGCCTTCGCAGTGACAGCGGAGACAAAAGCGCCCGCAGAGATGAAATAAACGCAATTTGCTACACCGATTCAGCGCGGATGCGTTTTTTATCTCCGCGGTTGCTGCTGAGAAAAAAACGACCATTGGAGATGGTAAAAAACACATTTTGCTACACAAGTTCACCGCTGGATGCGACTTTTTCCTTCGCAGTGACAGCGGAGACAAAAGCGCCCGCAGAGATGAAATAAACGCAATTTGCTCCACCGATTCAGCGCGGATGCGTTTTTTATCTCCGCGGTTGCTGCTGAGAAAAAAAACGACCATTGGAGATGGTAAAAAACACATTTTGCTACACAAGTTCACCGCTGGATGCGTTTTTTGCCTCCGTAGTGACAGCGGAGACAAAAGCGCCCGCAGAGATGAAAGAAACGCATTTTGATACACCGATTCAGCGCGGATGCGTTTTTTATCTCCGCGGATGCTGCTGAGAAAAAAAAGACCATTGGAGATGATAAAAAACACATTTTACTACACAAGTTCACCGCTGGATGCGACTTTTGCCTCCGCAGTGACAGCGGAGACAAAAGCGCCCGCAGAGATGAAAGAAACGCATTTTGATACACCGATTCAGCGCGGCTGCGTTTTTTATCTCCGCGGTTGCTGCTGAGAAAAAAACGACCATTGGAGATGATAAAAAACACATTTTGGTACACAAGTTCACCGCTGGATGCGACTTTTGCCTCCGCAGTGACAGCGGAGACAAAAGCGACCGCAGAGATGAAAGAAACGCATTTTGATACACCGATTCAGCGCGGATGCGTTTTTTGTCTCCGCGGTTGCTGCTGAGAAAAAAACGACCATTGGAGATGATAAAAAACACATTTTGCTACACAAGTTCACCGCTGGATGCGACTTTTGCCTTTGCAGTGAAAGCGGAGACAAAAGCGCCCGCAGAGATGAAAAAAACGCATTTTGATACACCGATTCAGCGCGGATGCGTTTTTTATCTCCGCGGTAGCTGCTGAGAAAAAAACGACCATTGGAGATGATAAAAAACACATTTTGGTACACAAGTTCACCGCTGGATGCGACTTTTGCCTCCGCAGTGACAGCGGAGACAAAAGCGCCCGCAGAGATGAAAGAAACGCATTTTGCTACACCGATTCAGCGCGGATGCGTTTTTTATCTCCGCGGTTGCTGCTGAGAAAAAAACGACCATTGGAGATGATAAAAAACACATTTTGGTACACAAGTTCACCGCTGGATGCGACTTTTGCCTCCGCAGTGACAGCGGAGACAAAAGCGCCCGCAGAGATGAAAGAAACGCATTTTGATACACCGATTCAGCGCGGATGCGTTTTTTGTCTCCGCGGTTGCTGCTGAGAAAAAAACGACCATTGGAGATGATAAAAAACACATTTTGCTACACAAGTTCACCGCTGGATGCGACTTTTGCGTTTGCAGTGAAAGCGGAGACAAAAGCGCCCGCAGAGATGAAAAAAACGCATTTTGATACACCGATTCAGCGCGGATGCGTTTTTTATCTCCGCGGTAGCTGCTGAGAAAAAAACGACCATTGGAGATGATAAAAAACACATTTTGGTACACAAGTTCACCGCTGGATGCGACTTCTGCCTCCGCAGTGACAGCGGAGACAAAAGCTCCCGCAGAGATGAAAGAAACGCATTTTGATACACCGATTCAGCGCGGATGCGTTTTTTATCTCCGCGGTTGCTGCTGAGATAGAAACGACCATAGGAGATGATAAAAAACACATTTTGCTACACAAGTTCACCGCTGGATACATTTTTTGCCTCCGCAGTGACAGCGGAGACAAAAGCGCCCGCAGAGATGAAAGAAACGCATTTTGATACACCGATTCAGCGCGGATGCGTTTTTTATCTCCGCGGTTGCTGCTGAGAAAAAAACGACCATTGGAGATGATAAAAAACACATTTTGCTACACAAGTTCACCGCTGTAAGCATTTTTTGCCTCCGCAGTGACAGCGGAGACAAAAGCGCCCGCAGAGATGAAATAAACGCAATTTGCTACACCGATTCAGCGCGGATGCGTTTTTTATCTCCGCGGTTGCTGCTGAGAAAAAAACGACCATTGGAGATGGTAAAAAACACATTTTGCTACACAAGTTCACCGCTGAATGCGACTTTTGCCTCCGCAGCGACAGCGGAGACAAAAGCGCCCGCAGAGATGAAAGAAACGCATTTTGATACACCGATTCAACGCGGATGCGTTTTTTATCTCCGCGGTTGCTGCTGAGAAAAAAACGACCATTCGAGATGATAAAAAACACATTTTGGTACACAAGTTCACCGCTGGATGCGACTTTTGCCTTCGTAGTGACAGCGGAGACAAAAGCGCCCGCAGAGATGAAAGAAACGCATTTTGCTACACCGATTCGGCGCGGATGCGTTTTTTATCTCCGCGGTTGCTGCTGAGAAAAAAAAGACCATTGGAGATGTTAAAAAACAAATTTTGCTACACAAGTTCACCGCTGAATGCGACTTTTGCCTCCGCAGTGACAGCGGAGATAAAAGCGCCGGCAGAGATGAAAGAAACGCATTTTGATACACCGATTCAGCGCGGATGCATTTTTTATCTCTGCGGTTGCTGCTCAGAAAAAAACGAGCATTGGAGATGATAAAAAACACATTTTCCTACACAAGTTCACCGCTGGTTGCGACTTTTGCCTCCGCAGTGACAGCGGAGACAAAAGCGCCCGCAGAGATGAAAGAAACGCATTTTGATACACCGATTCAGCGCGGATGCGTTTTTTATCTCCGCGGTTGCTGCTGAGAAAAAAACGACCATTGGAGATGATAAAAAACACATTTTGGTACACAAGTTCACCGCTGGATGCGACTTTTGCCTTCGTAGTGACAGCGGAGACAAAAGCGCCCGCAGAGATGAAATAAACGCATTTTGATACACCGATTCAGCGCGGATGCGTTTTTTATCTCCGCGGTTGCTGCTGAGAAAAAAACGACCATTGGAGATGGTAAAAAACACATTTTGCTACACATGTTCACCGCTGGATGCGTTTTTTGCCTCCGCAGTGACAGCGGAGACAACAGCGCCCGCAGAGATGAAATAAACGCATTTAGCTATACCGATTCATCGCGGATGCGTTTTTTACCTCCGCGGTTGCTGCTGAGAAAAGAAAGACCATTGGAGATGGTAAAAAACACATCTTGCTACACAAGTTCACCGTTGGATGCGACTTTTGCCTTCGTAGTGACAGCGGAGACAAAAGTGCCCGCAGATATGAAAGAAACGCATTTTGCTACACCGATTCAGCGCGGATGCGTTTTTTATCTCCGCGGTTGCTGCTGAGAAAAAAACGACCATTGGAGATGATAAAAAACACATTTTGCTACACAAGTTCACCGCTGGATGCGACTTTTGCCTCCGCAGCGACAGCGGAGACAAAAGCGCCCGCAGATATGAAAGAAACGCATTTTGCTACACCGATTCAGCGCGGATGCGTTTTTTATCTCCGCGGTTGCTGCTGAGAAAAAAACGACCATTGGAGATGATAAAAAACACATTTTGCTACACAAGTTCACCGCTGGATGCGACTTTCGCCTTCGCAGTGACAGCGGAGACAAAAGCGCCCGCAGAGATGAAAGAAACGCATTTTGATACACCGATATAGCGCGGATGCGTTTTTTATCTCCTCGGTTGCTGCTGAGAAGAAAACGACCATTGGAGATGATAAAAAACACATTTTGGTACACAAGTTCACCGCTGGATGCGACTTTTGCCTCCGCAGCGACAGCGGAGACAAAAGCGCACGCAGAGATGAAATAAACGCATTTTGATACACCGATTCAGCGCGGATGCGTTTTTTATCTCTGCGGTTGCTGTTGAGAAAAAACGACCATTGGAGATGATAAAAAACAAATTTTGCTACACAAGTTCACCGCTGTATGCATTTTTTGCCTCCGCAGTGACAGCGGAGACAAAAGCGCCCGCAGAGATGAAATAAACGCATTTTGCTACACCGATTCGGCGCGGATGCATTTTTTATCTCCGCGGTTGCTGCTGAGAAAAAAAAGACCATTGGAGATGGTAAAAAACACATTTTGCTCCACAAGTTCACCGCTGGATGCGACTTTTGCCTCCGCAGTGACAGCGGAGACAAAAGCGCCCGCAGAGATGAAAGAAACGCATTTTGATACACCGATTCAGCGCGGATGCATTTTTTATCTCTGCGGTTGCTGCTCAGAAAAAAACGAGCATTGGAGATGATAAAAAACACATTTTCCTACACAAGTTCACCGCTGGTTGCGACTTTTGCCTCCGCAGTGACAGCGGAGACAAAAGCGCCCGCAGAGATGAAAGAAACGCATTTTGATACACCGATTCAGCGCGGATGCGTTTTTTATCTCCGCGGTTGCTGCTGAGAAAAAAACGACCATTGGAGATGGTAAAAAACACATTTTGCTACACAAGTTCACCGCTGGATGCGACTTTTGCCTCCGCAGTGACAGCGGAGACAAAAGCGCCCGCAGAGATGAAAGAAACGCATTTTGATACACCGATTCAGCGCGGATGCGTTTTTTATCTCCGCGGTTGCTGCTGAGAAAAAAACGACCATTGGAGATGATAAAAAAAACATTTTGCTACACAAGTTCACCGCTGTATGCATTTTTTGCCTCCGCAGTGACAGCGGAGACAAAAGCGCCCGCAGAGATGAAAAAAACGCATTTTGCTACACCGATTCGGCGCGGATGCGTTTTTTATCTCCGCGGTTGCTGCTGAGAAAAAAAAGACCATTGGAGATGGTAAAAAACACATTTTGCTCCACAAGTTCACCGCTGGATGCGACTTTTGCCTCCGCAGTGACAGCGGCGACAAAAGCGCCCGCAGAGATGAAAGAAACGCATTTTGATACACCGATTCAGCGCGGATGCATTTTTTATCTCTGCGGTTGCTGCTCAGAAAAAAACGAGCATTGGAGATGATAAAAAACACATTTTCCTACACAAGTTCACCGCTGGTTGCGACTTTTGCCTCCGCAGTGACAGCGGAGACAAAAGCGCCCGCAGAGATGAAAGAAACGCATTTTGATACACCGATTCAGCGCGGATGCGTTTTTTATCTCCGCGGTTGCTGCTGAGAAAAAAACGATCATTGGAGATGATAAAAAACACATTTTGGTACACAATTTCACCGCTGGATGCGACTTTTGCCTTCGTAGTGACAGCGGAGACAAAAGCGCCCGCAGAGATGAAAGAAACGCATTTTGCTACACCGATTCGGCGCGGATGCGTTTTTTATCTCCGCGGATGCTGCTGAGAAAAAAACGACCATTGGAGATGATAAAAAACACATTTTGCTACACAAGTTCACCGCTGGTTGCGACTTTTGCCTCCGCAGTGACAGCGGAGACAAAACCGACGCAGAGATGAAAGAAACGCATTTTGATACACCGATTCTGCTCGGACGCGTTTGTTATCTCCGCGGCTGCTGCTGAGAAAAAAACGACCATTGGAGATGATAAAAAACACATTTTTCTACACATGTTCACCGCTGGATGCGACTTTTGCCTTCGCAGTGACAGCGGAGACAAAAGCGACGCAGAGATGAAAGAAACGCATTTTGATACACCGATTCAGCGCGGATGCGTTTTTTGTCTCCGCGGTTGCTGCTGAGAAAAAAACGACCATTGGAGATGATAAAAAACATATTTTGCTACACAAGTTCACCGCTGGATGCGTTTTTTGCCTCCGTAGTGACAGCGGAGACAAAAGCGCCCGCAGAGATGAAATACACGCATTTTGATACACCGATTCAGCGCGGATGCGTTTTTTATCTCCGCGGTTGCTGCTGAGAAAAAAACGACCATTGGAGATGATAAAAAAAACATTTTGCTACACAAGTTCACCGCTGTATGCATTTTTTGCCTCCGCAGTGACAGCGGAGACAAAAGCGCCCGCAGAGATGAAATAAACGCAATTTGCTACACCGATTCAGCGCGGATGCGTTTTTTATCTCCGCGGTTGCTGCTGAGAAAAAAACGACCATTGGAGATGGTAAAAAACACATTTTGCTACACAAGTTCACCGCTGGATGCGACTTTTGCCTCCGCAGTGACAGCGGAGACAAAAGCGCCCGCAGAGATGAAATAAACGCATTTTGATACACCGATTCAGCGCGGATGCGTTTTTTATCTCCGCGGTTGCTGCTGAGAAAAAAACGACCATTGGAGATGGTAAAAAACACATTTTGCTACACATGTTCACCGCTGGATGCGTTTTTTGCCTCCGCAGTGACAGCGGAGACAACAGCGCCCGCACAGATGAAATAAACGCATTTAGCTATACCGATTCATCGCGGATGCGTTTTTTACCTCCGCGGTTGCTGCTGAGAAAAGAAAGACCATTGGAGATGGTAAAAAACACATTTTGCTACACAAGTTCACCGTTGGATGCGTTTTTTGCCTCCGCAGTGACAGCGGAGACAAAAGTGCCCGCAGAGATGAAATAAATGCATTTTGCTACACCGATTCAGCGCGGATGCGTTTTTTATCTCCGCGATTACTGCTGAGAAAAAAACAACCATTGGAGATGGTAAAAAACACATTTTGCTACACAAGTTCACCGCTGGATGCGTTTTTTGCCTCCGCAGTGACACCGGAGACAAAAGCGCCCGCAGAGATGAAATAAACGCATTTTGATACACCGATTCAGCGCGGATGCGTTTTTAGTCTCCGCGGTTGCTGTTGAGAAAAAAACGACCATTGGAGATGATAAAAAACACATTTTTCTACACAAGTTCACCGCTGGATGCGACTTTTGCCTTCGTAGTGACAGCGGAGACAAAAGCGCCCGCAGAGATGAAAGAAACGCATTTTGATACACCGATTCAGTGCGGATGCGTTTTTTATCTCCGCGGTTGCTGCTGAGAAAAAACGACCATTGGAGATGATAAAAAACACATTTTGGTACACAAGTTCACCGCTGGATGCGACTTTTGCCTCCGCAGCGACAGCGGAGACAAAAGCGCCCGCAGATATGAAAGAAACGCATTTTGCTACACCGATTCAGCGCGGATGCGTTTTTTATCTCCGCGGTTGCTGCTGAGAAAAAAACGACCATTGGAGATGATAAAAAACACATTTTGCTACACAAGTTCACCGCTGGATGCGACTTTCGCCTTCGCAGTGACAGCGGAGACAAAAGCGCCCGCAGAGATGAAAGAAACGCATTTTGATACACCGATATAGCGCGGATGCGTTTTTTATCTCCGCGGTTGCTGCTGAGAAGAAAACGACCATTGGAGATGATAAAAAACACATTTTGGTACACAAGTTCACCGCTGGATGCGACTTTTGCCTCCGCAGCGACAGCGGAGACAAAAGCGCACGCAGAGATGAAATAAACGCATTTTGATACACCGATTCAGCGCGGATGCGTTTTTTATCTCTGCGGTTGCTGTTGAGAAAAAACGACCATTGGAGATGATAAAAAACAAATTTTGCTACACAAGTTCACCGCTGTATGTTTTTTTTGCCTCCGCAGTGACAGCGGAGACAAAAGCGCCCGCAGAGATGAAATAAACGCATTTTGCTACACCGATTCGGCGCGGATGCGTTTTTTATCTCTGCGGTTGCTGCTGAGAAAAAAAAGACCATTGGAGATGGTAAAAAACACATTTTGCTACACAAGTTCACCGCTGGATGCGACTTTTGCCTCCGCAGTGACAGCGGAGACAAAAGCGCCCGCAGAGATGAAAGAAACGCATTTTGATACACCGATTCAGCGCGGATGCATTTTTTATCTCTGCGGTTGCTGCTCAGAAAAAAACGAGCATTGGAGATGATAAAAAACACATTTTCCTACACAAGTTCACCGCTGGTTGCGACTTTTGCCTCCGCAGTGACAGCGGAGACAAAAGCACCCGCAGAGATGAAAGAAACGCATTTTGATACACCGATTCAGCGCGGATGCGTTTTTTATCTCCGCGGTTGCTGCTGAGAAAAAAACGATCATTGGAGATGATAAAAAACACATTTTGGTACACAAGTTCACCGCTGGATGCGACTTTTGCCTTCGTAGTGACAGCGGAGACAAAAGCGCCCGCAGAGATGAAAGAAACGCATTTTGCTACACCGATTCGGCGCGGATGCGTTTTTTATCTCCGCGGATGCTGCTGAGAAAAAAACGACCATTGGAGATGATAAAAAACACATTTTGCTACACAAGTTCACCGCTGGTTGCGACTTTTGCCTCCGCAGTGACAGCGGAGACAAAAGCGACGCAGAGATGAAAGAAACGCATTTTGATACACCGATTCTGCTCGGATGCGTTTGTTATCTCCGCGGCTGCTGCTGAGAAAAAAACGACCATTGGAGATGATAAAAAACACATTTTTCTACACATGTTCACCGCTGGATGCGACTTTTGCCTTCGCAGTGACAGCGGAGACAAAAGCGACGCAGAGATGAAAGAAACGCATTTTGATACACCGATTCAGCGCGGATGCGTTTTTTGTCTCCGCGGTTGCTGCTGAGAAAAAAACGACCATTGGAGATGATAAAAAACATATTTTGCTACACAAGTTCACCGCTGGATGCGTTTTTTGCCTCCGTAGTGACAGCGGAGACAAAAGCGCCCGCAGAGATGAAATACACGCATTTTGATACACCGATTCAGCGCGGATGCGTTTTTTATCTCCGCGGTTGCTGCTGAGAAAAAAACGACCATTGGAGATGATAAAAAAAACATTTTGCTACACAAGTTCACCGCTGTATGCATTTTTTGCCTCCGCAGTGACAGCGGAGACAAAAGCGCCCGCAGAGATGAAATAAACGCAATTTGCTACACCGATTCAGCGCGGATGCGTTTTTTATCTCCGCGGTTGCTGCTGAGAAAAAAACGACCATTGGAGATGGTAAAAAAACACATTTTGCTACACAAGTTCACCGCTGGATGCGACATTTGCCTCCGCAGTGACAGCGGAGACAAAAGCGCCCGCAGAGATGAAAGAAACGCATTTTGATACACCGATTCAGCGCGGATGCGTTTTTTATCTCCGCGGTTGCTGCTGAGCACAAAACGACCATTGGAGATGATAAAAAACACATTTTGCTACACAAGTCCACCGCTGGATGCGACTTTTGCCTCCGCAGTGACAGCGGAGACAAAAGCGCCCGCAGAGATGAAAGAAACGCATTTTGATACACCGATTCAGCGCGGATGCGTTTTTTATCTCCGCGGTTGCTGCTGAGCAAAAAACGACCATTGGAGATGATAAAAAACACATTTTGCTACACAAGTTCACCGCTGGATGCGTTTTTTGCCTCCGTAGTGACAGCGGAGACAAAAGCGCCCGCAGAGATGAAATAAACGGATTTTGATACACCGATTCAGCGCGGATGCGTTTTTTATCTCCGCGGTTGCTGCTGAGAAAAAAACGACCATTGGAGATGATAAAAAACACATTTTGCTACACAAGTTCACCGCTGGATGCGATTTTTGCCTTCGTAGTGACAGCGGAGACAAAAGCGCCCGCAGAGATGAAAGAAACGCATTTTGCTACACCGATTCAGCGCGGATGCGTTTTTTATCTCCGCGGTTGCTGCTGAGAAAAAAACGACCATTGGAGATGATAAAAAAACACATTTTGCTACACATGTTCACCGCTGTATGCATTTTTTGCCTCCGCAGTGACAGCGGAGACAAAAGCGCCCGCAGAGATGAAATAAACGCAATTTGCTACACCGATTCAGCGCGGATGCGTTTTTTATCTCCGCGGTTGCTGCTGAGAAAAAAGCGACCATTGGAGATGATAAGAAACACATTTTGCTACACAAGTTCACCGCTGGATGCGTTTTTTGCCTCCGCAGTGACAGCGGAGACAAAAGCGCCCGCAGAGATGAAAGAAACGCATTTTGATACACCGATTCAGCGCGGATGCGTTTTTTATCTCTGCGGTTGCTGCTGAGAAAAAAACGACCATTGGAGATGATAAAAATCACATTTTGGTACACAAGTTCACCGCTGGATGCGACTTTTGCCTTTGCAGTGACAGCGGAGACAAAAGCGCCCGCAGAGATGAAAGAAACGCATTTTGATACACCGATTCAGCGCGGATGCGTTTTTTGTCTCCGCGGTTGCTGCTGAGAAAAAAACGACCATTGGAGATGATAAAAAACACATTTTGCTACACAAGTTCACCGCTGGATGCGGCTTTTGCCTTCGCAGTGACAGCGGAGACAAAAGCGCCCGCAGAGATGAAAGAAACGCATTTTAATACACCGATTCAGCGCGGATGCGTTTTTTATCTCCGCGGTAGCTGCTGAGAAAAAAAACGACCATTGGAGATGATAAAAAACTCATTTTCGTACACAAGTTCACCGCTGGATGCGACTTTTGCCTCCGCAGTGACAGCGGAGACAAAAGCGCCCGCAGAGATGAAATAAACGCAATTTGCTACACCGATTCACCGCGGATGCGTTTTTTATCTCCGCGGTTGCTACTGAGAAAAGAACGACCATTGGAGATGATAAAAAACACATTTTGGTACACAAGTTCACCGCTGGATGCGACTTTTGCCTCCGCAGTGACGGCGGAGACAAAAGCGCTCGCAGAGATGAAAGAAACGCAATTTGCTACACCGATTCAGCGCGGATGCGTTTTTTATCTCCGCGGTTGCTGCTGAGAAAAAAACGACCATTGGAGAAGGTAAAAAAACACATTTTGCTACACAAGTTCACCGCTGTATGCATTTTTTGCCTCCGCAGTGACAGCGGAGACAAAAGCGCCCGCAGAGATGAAATAAACGCAATTTGCTACACCGATTCAGCGCAGATGCGTTTTTTATCTCCGCGGTTTCTGCTGAGAAAAAAACGACCATTGGAGATGATAAAAAACACATTTTGGTACACAAGTTCACCGCTGGATGCGACTTTTGCCTCCGCAGTGACAGCGGAGACAAAAGCGCTCGCAGAGATGAAAGAAAACGCATTTTGCTACACCGATTCAGCGCGGATGCGTTTTTTATCTCCGCGGTTGCTGCTGTTACGTCCCGCGATAAATCGACACTTATTTTTCTTTTTCTTTTTCCTTAATTTCTTTTTCTCTATATTGTTATTATTACCATTATTATTATTATCATTACTATAACTTCGATTCCTATAACTCTAGTCCGCTAAATTATAATATATGTGAATAAGCGAAAACAAGTAATAGAATAGAAAGATAGACATAGACGACGCTAGAAAGTAACAGCAAGCGTAGCCCGCACTACTACTAAGCGCGCGCCAATCAGCGCTCGGCTGGGCCTTACCACTACTAAGCCCGCGCCAATCAGCGCTCAGTACGGAGTCGAGCCCCCACCAGCAAGGCTCCCCTCCATGGTCCGCGCTCGGGCATATAAGAAGCTGTAAATTCTGAGAAAGTGTCAGTTGGTGATTGGTAGAAAGCAATTCGTAGTCGGTCATTCGAGCATTATCTAGTCTCAGTCTACTAAATCGTCTCAATCATAGCTCAACGGAGCTCTTGCTAAATCTTTTGCCAAGTCTTTCTCTGAATCGTAACTTAAGTCCTCGCCGTATCGAAACTTCGAATAGTTAAACTTCTCCTTGTATTATTTTAAATGTAACTTAGTTTTTCTAGAATATACTTTTGTTAAGTTTTCAAAAGTGAATCTATCAAGAGGTTGATTCTTCTATCAACATCTCCCAACAAATCCATTTCCAAGAATCTCAAATCGAATTCCATAAACCTTTTCTCCAACTAAACCTTTACCTTCAATACGAACTTAGCAGTGGATCCCTCATGTCGTAAGACATTCGAGAACCTGCTAATTTGTAGTCCTCTTGTTCCGGCAAACTAATTATCGAGACGCACTTACCCACGCGACTCTACCGCGCAGGTGAGAAAGTGCCGATTATTTAGTTCGTCTACCAAGATCTGCGGATTTCTCTGTATGAAAGCTGGCGCGCGACACTACCGCGAACCAGTTGTCCTCTTCAGAGTATTCAAAGTGACAGGGAATCTCTCCTTCAAAATTTTCCTTTTAATCCTTCAATTTCTCCTCTTACCTCATGCCTAAACGATCGCACCGAAGCGGCCGCAATCTCCAGCTCCGCCGTCTCCTATTTTCATTCCATAACTCTCCAGCTACCGCGAATCCTTTCCTCGGAATATCTCCGTTCCCTGAAATCATTTCTGAATCTCCTAGTAAGATTATCGATAATTCTCATCTTGGTTATCCTTCTCCCAAACCTTCCGACGTAAAAACCACACACGCGATCGACGAATCTATCACCTGGAGATTGACTTTAATTTCCGCGTCGCGAAAACGTGGACTAACTCGGGGAAGCAGTAACCTACAACCTCTTGGGAAATCATCCAGCCGAGACGACGGCAATTCCAGCCGAGACGACAGCAAATCCAGCCAAGACGACAGCAAAACCAACCGTGACGAGACGCCTAAAGACTCACCTGTCCTTAAGAGGCGCCGTCACCACCGCCGATCGAGCCATTCAACCATATCTACCTCGTGCTGAGGTTACGCATCGAGGATCCTCTCTACCGGAAACACCTGACTGTTTCTGCGAACTGGGCGCCTACTCTTGACATCCTGCTAGCAGCAGGACTCTTACTCTCGATTTCTCGATGAGACCAGCTTGCTGAAAGAAGACAACGAATGTAAGCGGCTCTCAGTATACCTCATTTTCATTCTATCTGCTCGATTCTTCCACGAGTTGTTGACACGTCGGTTCCCAGCCAACGAACCGCCCAGGCGGGTAACGGCAAAATCCGGCAATTCCTCTCGGTAAAGCGATCCTAGAAATAATTTATCGTTAGAATCCTCCGACTCCTCCGTGTTCTTCTATTTTCGCAGCCGGGACGCAACATAAAATGGTGACAGCGGTGGGATACCTTTGTCAGCTACTCTGAAAAATTAATAGTTTATTTTGTTTAATTCGATATTTTCATTTATAATTCATTCCAATTCCTCTTAAAATCTTAAAATTTAAATTCATTTTAACGTCACGTTTGTTTTTCCTTCGTAAATTTCACCATGTCGAAAGTGGAAACTCGAGCAAGAAAGCAGAATCTTAGTGAAGATGAGTTAACAACTTTGAATAACGCTTTACGCGAAAGGGAAAAGAAGTTGGAGCAAATGGCGGAAAAAATTAGACAGGCAGAGATTGAATTAGAAAAGCAACGCGATAGTATGCTAACAGAAACCGCTAAAATACAACATAGCGAGGAATTGCAACGACGTTTAGAGGAAGCTACCGCCGAAATTAATCGTATTAAAGACAGTCAAGCTCCAACTCCGGTTCCCAACCTGTATGCACATACGCGCACCCGTTCACCTTCTTACAATCGAACCTTTGAGGAAGATGTTTTCGGTCGTACGTTGATTAGGGAAACTTTACAAACAGTCCCGCATTTCAATGGATATAATATCCCTGTTCTAAAGTTCATTCGCGCTTGTAAAAAGGTTAAAGAGGTTTTACCGCCGGGAAACGAAGGGTCGTTAGTCCGATTATTAACGGGTAGATTGCAAGGCGAGGCATACACCGCAGTCGAAGACGAAGACTGCAGATCCATTAATCACTTATGCGACGTACTCCGCGATTCTTTCACAACTTACAAAACAGTAGATCATTACCGTGGAGAATTAGTAAACACCTATATGAACAGAAACGAATCAATTTTAAATTATATTAGTAGGATCCGTGATCTTAGAACCGCGATAATTGACGCAACACGACGAAGGTACGAAGGGCTGTCAAATTACCAATCGAGCGAGATCGATGATTTTTCATTGCGATGTTTTACGGATGGGCTAACTCCGGAACTCAGAACTCACCCGATCATGCAAAATTGTGTATCCTTCTCTGATGCGTGTATTCAGGCTAGAATACTGGCCCAACGTGCAAATTTAGACCGCGAACGCGAAAGGACCAGTCTCC
>CAJUXP010000492.1:0-29584 GCA_910591515.1 Cerceris rybyensis | reverse complement strand
GTCGTTTTTTTCTCAGCAGCAACCGCGGAGATAAAAAACGCATCCGCGCTGAATCGGTGTAGCAAAATGCTTTTATTTCATCTCTGCGAACGTTTTTGTCTCCGCCGTCACTGCGAAGGCAAAAGTCGCATCCAGCGATGAACTTGTGTAGCAAAATGTGTTTTTTATCATCTCCAATGGTCGTTTTTTTCTCAGCAGCAACCGCGGAGATAAAAAACGCATCCGCGCTGAATCGGTGTAGCAAAATGCGTTTATTTCGTCTCTGCGGGCGCTTTTGTCTCCGCTGTCACTGCGGAGGCAAAAGTTGCATCCAGCGGTGAACTTGTGTAGCAAAATGTGTTTTTTATCATCTCCAATGGTCGTTTTTTTCTCAGCAGCAACCGCGGAGATAAAAAACGCATCCGCGCTGAATCGTTGTAGCAAAATGCGTTTATTTCATCTCTGCGGGCGCTTTTGTCTCCGCTGTCACTGCGAAGGCAAAAGTCCCATCCAGCGGTGAACTTGTGTAGCAAAATGTATTTTTTATCATCTCCAATGGGCGTTTTTTTCTCAGCAGCAGCCGCGGAGTTAAAAAACGCATCCGCGCTGAATCGGTGTATCAAAATGCGTTTATTTCATCTTTGCGAACGCTTTTGTTTCCGCTGTCACTGCGGAGGCAAAAAACGCATCCAGCGGTGAACTTATGTAGCAAAATATGTTTTTTGCCATCTCCAATGGTCCTTTTTTTCTCAGCAGCAACCGCGGAGATAAAAAACGCATCCGCGCTGAATCGGTGTAGCAAAATGCATTTATTTCATCTCTGCGGGCGCTTTTGTCTCCGCTGTCATTGCGGAGGCAAAAAACGGATCCAGCGGTGAACTTGTGTAGCAAAATGTGTTTTTTTACCATCTCCAATGGTCGTTTTTTTCTCAGGAGCAACCACGGAGATAAAAAATGCATCCGCGCTGAATCGGTGTAGCAAAATGCGTTTATTTCATCTCTGCGAACGCTTTTGACTCCGCTGTCACTGCGGAGGCAAAAAACGCATCCAGCGGTGAACTTGTATAGCAAAATTTTTTTTTACCATCTCCAATGGTCGTTTTTTTCTCAGCAGCAACCGCGGAGTTAAAAAACGCATCCGCGCTGAATCGGTGTATCAAAATGCGTTTATTTCATCTCTGCGGGCGCTTTTGTCTCCGCTGTCACTGCGGAGGCAAAAAACGGATCCAGCTGTGAACTTGTGTAGCAAAATGTGTTTTTTATCATCTCCAATGGTCGTTTTTTTCTCAGCAGCAACCGCGGAGAAATAAAACGCATCCGCGCTGAATCGGTGTAGCAAAATGCGTTTATTTCATCTCTGCGGGCGCTTTTGTATCCGCTGTCACTGCGGAGGCAAAAAATGTATCCAGCGGTGAACTTGTGTAACAAAATGTGTTTTTTATCATCTCCTATGGTAGTTTTTTTCTCAGCAGCAACCGCGGAGATAAAAAACGCATCCGCGCTGAATCGGTGTAGCAAAATGCGTTTATTTCATCTCTGCGTGCGCTTTTGTCTCCGCCGTCACTGCGAAGGAAAAAGTCGCATCCAGCGGTGAAATTGTGTAGCAAAATGTGTTTTTTACCATCTCCAATGGTCGTTTTTTTCTCAGCAGCAGCCGCGGAGATAAAAAACGCATCCGCGCTGAATCGGTGTAGCAAAATGCGTTTACTTCACCTCTGCGAGCGCTTTTGTCTCCGCTGTCACTGCGAAGGCAAAAGTCGCATCCAGCGATGAACTTGTGTAGCAAAATGTGTTTTTTATCATCTCCAATGGTCGTTTTTTTCTCAGGAGCAACCGCCGAGATAAAAAACGCAACCGCGCTGAATCGGTGTATCAAAATGCGTTTATTTCATCTCTGCGTGCGCTTTTGTCTCCGCCGTCACTGCGAAGGAAAAAGTCGCATCCAGCGGTGAACTTGTGTAGCAAATTGTGTTTTTTATCATCTCCAATGGTCGTTTTTTTCTCAGCAGCAACCGCCGAGATAAAAAACGCATCCGCGCTGAATCGGTGTATCAAAATGCGTTTAGTTCATCTCTGCGGGCGCTTTTGTCTCCGCTGTCACTGCGAAGGCAAAAAAACGCATCCAGCGGTGAAATTGTGTAGCAAAATGTGTTTTTTACCATCTCCAATGGTCGTTTTTTTCTCAGCAGCAACCGCGGAAATAAAAAACGCATCCGCGCTGAATCGGTGTAGCAAAATGCGTTTATTTCATCTCTGCGGGCGCTTTTGTCTCCGCTGTCACTGCGGAGGCAAAAGATGCATACAGCGGTGAACTTGTGTAGCAAAATGTGTTTTTTATCATCTCCAATGGTCGTTTTTTTCTCAGGAGCAACCGCGGAGATAAAAAACGCATCCGCGCTGAATCGGTGTAGCAAAATGCGTTTATTTCATCTCTGCGGGTGCTTTTGTCTCCGCTGTCACTGCGAAGGCAAAAGTCGCATCCAGCGGTGAACTTGTGTAGCGAAATGTGTTTTTTACCATCTCCAATGGTCGTTTTTTCTCAGCAGCAACCGCGGAGATAAAAAACGCATCCGCGCTGAATCGTTGTAGCAAAATGCGTTTATTTCATCTCTGCGGGCGCTTTTGTCTCCGCTGTCACTGCGAAGGCAAAAGTCTCATCCAGCGGTGAACTTGTGTAGCAAAATGTATTTTTTATCATCTCCAATGGTCGTTTTTTTCTCAGCAGCAGCCGCGGTGATTAAAAACGCATTCGCGCTGAATCGGTGTATCAAAATGCGTTTATTTCATCTCTGCGAACGCTTTTGTCTCCGCTGTCGCTGCGAGGGCAAAAAACGCATCCAGCGGTGAACTTGTGTAGCAAAATGTGTTTTTTATCATCTCCAATGGTCGTTTTTTTCTCAGCAGCAACAGCCGAGATAAAAAACGCATCCGCGCTGAATCGGTGTAGCAAAATGCGTTTATTTCATCTCTGCGTGCGCTTTTGTCTCCGCTGTCACTGCGAGGGCAAAAAAACGCATCCAGCGGTGAATTTGTGTAGCAAAATGTGTTTTTTATCATCTCCAATGGTCGGTTTTTTCTCAGCAGCAACAGCCGAGATAAAAAACACATCCGCGCTGAATCGGTGTAGCAAAATGCGTTTATTTCATCTCTGCGGGCGCTTTTGTCTCCGCTGTCACTGCGAAGGCAAAAGTCGCATCCAGCGGTGAACTTGTGCAGCAAAATGTGTTTTTTATCATCTCCAATGGTCGTTTTTTTCTCAGCAGCAACCGCGGAGATAAAAAACGCATCCGCGCTGAATCGGTGTAGCAAAATGCGTTTATTTCATCTCTGCGGGCGCTTTTGTCTCCGCTGTCACTGCGGAGGCAAAAAATGTATCCAGCGGTGAACTTGTCTAACAAAATGTGTTTTTTATCATCTCCTATGGTAGTTTTTTTCTCAGCAGCAACCGCGGAGATAAAAAACGCATCCGCGCTGAATCGGTGTAGCAAAATGCGTTTATTTCGTCTCTGCGGGCGCTTTTGTCTCCGCTGTCACTGCGAAGGCAAAAGTCGCATCCAGCGGTGAACTTGTGTAGCAAAATGTGTTTTTTATCATCTCCAATGGTCGTTTTTTTCTCAGCAGCAACCGCGGAGATAAAAAACGCATCCGCGCTGAATCGGTGTAGCAAAATGCGTTTATTTCATCTCTCGGGCGCTTTTGTCTCCGCTGTCACTGCGGAGGCAAAAAACTCATCCAGCGGTGAAATTGTGTAGCAAAATGTGTTTTTTATCATCTCCAATGGTCGTTTTTTTCTCAGCAGCAGCCGCGGAGATAAAAAACGCATCCGCGCTGAATCGGTGTATCAAAATGCGTTTATTTCATCTCTGCGTGCGCTTTTGTCTCCGCTGTCACTGCGAGGGCAAAAAACGCATCCAGCGGTGAATTTGTGTAGCAAAATGTGTTTTTTATCATCTCCAATGGTCGTTTTTTTCTCAGCAGCAACAGCCGAGATAAAAAAGACATCCGCGCTGAATCGGTGTAGCAAAATGCGTTTATTTCATCTCTGCGGGCGCTTTTGTCTCCGCTGTCACTGCGAAGGCAAAAGTCGCATCCAGCGGTGACCTTGTGTAGCAAAATGTGTTTTTTATCATTTCCTATGGTCGTTTTTTTCTCAGCAGCAACCGCGGAGATAAAAAACGCATCCGCGCTGAATCGGTGTAGCAAAATGCGTTTAATTCATCTCTGCGGGCGCTTTTGTCTCCGCTGTCACTGCGGAGGCAAAAAATGTATCCAGCGGTGAACTTGAGTAGCAAAATGTGTTTTTTATCATCTCCAATGGTCGTTTTTTTCTCAGCAGCAACCGCGGAGATAATAAACGCATCCGCGCTGAATCGGTGCAGCAAAATGAGTTTATTTCATCTCTGCGGGCGCTTTTGTCTCCGCTGTCACTGCGGAGGCAAAAAATGTATCCAGCGGTGAACTTGTGTAGCAAAATGTGTTTTTTATCATCTCCAATGGTCGTTTTTTTCTCAGCAGCAACCGCGGAGATAATAAACGCATCCGCGCTGAATCGGTGTAGCAAAATGCGTTTATTTCATCTCTGCGGGCGCTTTTGTCTCCGCTGTCACTGCGGAGGCAAAAAATGTATCCAGCGGTGAACTTGTGTAGCAAAATGTGTTTTTTATCATCTCCTATGGTCGTTTTTTCCTCAGCAGCAACTGCGGAGATAAAAAACGCATCCGCGCTGAATCGGTGTAGCAAAATGCGTTTATTTCATCTCTGCGGGCGCTTTTGTCTCCGCTGTCACTGCGGAGGCAAAAAAACGCATCCACCGGTGAACTTGTGTAGCAAAATGTGTTTTTTACCATCTCCAATGGTCGTTTTTTTCTCAACAGCAACCGCGGAAATAAAAAACTCATCCGCGCTGAATCGGTGTAGCAAAATGCGTTTATTTCATCTCTGCGGGCGCTTTTGTCTCCGCTGTCACTGCGGAGGCAAAAAATGCATACAGCGGTGAACTTGTGTAGCAAAATGTGTTTTTTATCATCTCCAATGGTCGTTTTTTTCTCAGCAGCAACCGCGGAGATAAAAAACGCATCCGCGCTGAATCGGTGTAGCAAAATGCGTTTATTTCATCTCTGCTGGCGCTTTTGTCTCCGCTGTCACTGCGAAGGCAAAAGTCGCATCCAGCGGTGAACTTGTGTAGCAAAATGTGTTTTTTATCATCTCCAATGGTCGTTTTTTTCTCAGCAGCAACCGCCGAGATAAAAAACGCATCCGCGCTGATTCGGTGTATCAAAATGCGTTTATTTCATCTCTGCGGGCGCTTTTGTCTCCGCTGTCACTGCGGAGGCAAAAAACGCATCCAGCGGTGAAATCGTGTATCAAAGTGTGTTTTTTACCATCTCCAATGTACGTTTTTTTCTCAACAGCAACCGCGGAGAAAAAAAACGCATCCGCGCTGAATCGGTGTAGCAAAATGCGTTTATTTCATCTCTGCGAGCGCTTTTGTCTCCGCTGTCACTTCGAAGGCAAAAGTCGCATCCAGCGGTGAACTTGTGTAGCAAAATGTGTTTTTTTTCATCTCCAATGGTCGTTTTTTTCTCAGCAGCAGCCGCGGAGATAAAAAACGCATCCGCGCTGAATCGGTGTATCAAAATGCGTTTATTTCATCTCTGCGGACGCTTTTGTCTCCGCTGTCACTGCGGAGGCAAAAAACCGCATCCAGCGGTGAACTTGTGTAGCAAAATGTGTTTTTTACCATCTCCAATGGTCGTTTTTTTCTCAGCAGCAACCGCGGAGATAAAAAAACGCATCCGCGCTGAATCGGTGTATCAAAATGCGTTTATATCATCTCTGCGGGCGCTTTTGTGTCCGCTGTCACTGCGGAGGCAAAAAATGTATCCAGCGGTGAACTTGTGTAGCAAAATGTGTTTTTTATCATCTCCTATGTTCGTTTTTTTCTCAGCAGCAACCGCGAAGATAAAAAACGCATCCGCGCTGAATCGGTGTATCAAAATGTGTTTCTTTCATCTCTGCGGGCGCTTTTGTCTCCGCTGTCACTGCGGAGGCAAAAAATGCATCCAGCGGTGAACTTGTGTAGCAAAATGTGTTTTTTATCATCTCCAATGGTCGTTTTTTTCTCAGCAGCAGTCGCGGAGATAAAAAACGCATCCGCGCTGAATCGGTGTATCAAAATGCGTTTATTTCATCTCTGCGGACGCATTGTCTCCGCTGTCACTGCGGAGGCAAAAAACGCATCCAGCGGTGAACTTGTGTAGCAAAATGTGTTTTTTACAATCTCCAATGGTCGTTTTTTTCTCAGCAGCAATCGCGGAGATAAAAAACGCATCCGCGCTGATTCGGTGTTTCAAAATGCGTTTATTTCATCTCTGCGGGCGCTTTTGTCTCCGCTGTCACTGCGGAGGCAAAAAACGCATCCAGCGGTGAACTTGTGTAGCAAAATGTGTTTTTTAACATTTCCTATGGTCGTTTTTTTCTCAGCAGCAACCGCGGAGATAAAAAACGCATCCGCGCTGAATCGGTGTAGCAAAATGCGTTTAATTCATCTCTGCGGGCGCTTTTGTCTCCGCTGTCACTGCGGAGGCAAAAAATGTATCCAGCGGTGAACTTGAGTAGCAAAATGTGTTTTTTTATCATCTCCAATGGTCGTTTTTTTCTCAGCAGCAACCGCGGGGATAATAAACGCATCCGCGCTGAATCGGTGCAGCAAAATGAGTTTATTTCATCTCTGCGGGCGCTTTTGTCTCCGCTGTCACTGCGGAGGCAAAAAATGTATCCAGCGGTGAACTTGTGTAGCAAAATGTGTTTTTTATCATCTCCAATGGTCGTTTTTTTCTCAGCAGCAACCGCGGAGATAATAAACGCATCCGCGCTGAATCGGTGTAGCAAAATGCGTTTATTTCATCTCTGCGGGCGCTTTTGTCTCCGCTGTCACTGCGGAGGCAAAAAATGTATCCAGCGGTGAACTTGTGTAGCAAAATGTGTTTTTTATCATCTCCTATGGTCGTTTTTTCCTCAGCAGCAACCGCGGAGATAAAAAAACGCATCCGCGCTGAATCGGTGTAGCAAAATGCGCTTATTTCATCTCTGCGGGCGCTTTTGTCTCCGCTGTCACTGCGGAGGCAAAAAACGCATCCACCGGTGAACTTGTGTAGCAAAATGTGTTTTTTACCATCTCCAATGGTCGTTTTTTTCTCAACAGCAACCGCGGAAATAAAAAACTCATCCGCGCTGAATCGGTGTAGCAAAATGCGTTTATTTCATCTCTGCGGGCGCTTTTGTCTCCGCTGTCACTGCGGAGGCAAAAAATGCATACAGCGGTGAACTTGTGTAGCAAAATGTGTTTTTTATCATCTCCAATGGTCGTTTTTTTCTCAGCAGCAACCGCGGAGATAAAAAACGCATCCGCGCTGAATCGGTGTAGCAAAATGCGTTTATTTCATCTCTGCGGGCGCTTTTGTCTCTGCTGTCACTGCGAAGGCAAAAGTCGCATCCAGCGGTGAACTTGTGTAGCAAAATGTGTTTTTTATCATCTCCAATGGTCGTTTTTTTCTCAGCAGCAACCGCGGAGATAAAAAACGCATCCGCGCTGAATCGTTGTAGCAAAATGCGTTTATTTCATCTCTGCGGGCGCTTTTGTCTCCGCTGTCACTGCGAAGGCAAAAGTCTCATCCAGCGGTGAACTTGTGTAGCAAAATGTATTTTTTATCATCTCCAATGGTCGTTTTTTTCTCAGCAGCAGCCGCGGTGACAAAAAACGCATTCGCGCTGAATCGGTGTATCAAAATGCGTTTATTTCATCTCTGCGAACGCTTTTGTCTCCGCTGTCACTGCGAGGGCAAAAAACGCATCCAGCGGTGAACTTGTGTAGCAAAATGTATTTTTTATCATCTCCAATGGGCGTTTTTTTCTCAGCAGCAGCCGCGGAGTTAAAAAACGCATCCGCGCTGAATCGGTGTATCAAAATGCGTTTATTTCATCTCTGCGAACGCTTTTGTTTCCGCTGTCACTGCGGAGGCAAAAAACGCATCCAGCGGTGAACTTATGTAGCAAAATATGTTTTTTGCCATCTCCAATGGTCCTTTTTTTCTCAGCAGCAACCGCGGAGATAAAAAACGCATCCGCGCTGAATCGGTGTAGCAAAATGCATTTATTTCATCTCTGCGGGCGCTTTTGTCTCCGCTGTCATTGCGGAGGCAAAAAACGGATCCAGCGGTGAACTTGTGTAGCAAAATGTGTTTTTTACCATCTCCAATGGTCGTTTTTTTCTCAGGAGCAACCACGGAGATAAAAAATGCATCCGCGCTGAATCGGTGTAGCAAAATGCGTTTATTTCATCTCTGCGAACGCTTTTGACTCCGCTGTCACTGCGGAGGCAAAAAACGCATCCAGCGGTGAACTTGTATAGCAAAATTTTTTTTTTACCATCTCCAATGGTCGTTTTTTTCTCAGCAGCAACCGCGGAGTTAAAAAACGCATCCGCGCTGAATCGGTGTATCAAAATGCGTTTATTTCATCTCTGCGGGCGCTTTTGTCTCCGCTGTCACTGCGGAGGCAAAAAACGGATCCAGCTGTGAACTTGTGTAGCAAAATGTGTTTTTTATCATCTCCAATGGTCGTTTTTTTCTCAGCAGCAACCGCGGAGATATAAAACGCATCCGCGCTGAATCGGTGTAGCAAAATGCGTTTATTTCATCTCTGCGGGCGCTTTTGTATCCGCTGTCACTGCGGAGGCAAAAAATGTATCCAGCGGTGAACTTGTGTAACAAAATGTGTTTTTTATCATCTCCTATGGTAGTTTTTTTCTCAGCAGCAACCGCGGAGATAAAAAACGCATCCGCGCTGAATCGGTGTAGCAAAATGCGTTTATTTCATCTCTGCGTGCGCTTTTGTCTCCGCTGTCACTGCGAAGGAAAAAGTCGCATCCAGCGGTGAACTTGTGTAGCAAATTGTGTTTTTTATCATCTCCAATGGTCGTTTTTTTCTCAGCAGCAACCGCCGAGATAAAAAACGCATCCGCGCTGAATCGGTGTATCAAAATGCGTTTATTTCATCTCTGCGGGCGCTTTTGTCTCCGCAGTCACTGCGAAGGCAAAAAACGCATCCAGCGGTGAAATTGTGTAGCAAAATGTGTTTTTTACCATCTCCAATGGTCGTTTTTTTCTCAGCAGCAACCGCGGAAATAAAAAACGCATCCGCGCTGAATCGGTGTAGCAAAATGCGTTTATTTCATCTCTGCGGGCGCTTTTGTCTCCGCTGTCACTGCGAAGGCATTATTCTCATCCAGCGATGAACTTGTGTAGCAAAATGTGTTTTTTATCATCTCCAATGGTCGTTTTTTTCTCAGCAGCAGCCGCGGAGATAAAAAACGCATCCGCGCTGAATCGGTGTAGCAAAATGCGTTTATTTCACCTCTGCGAGCGCTTTTGTCTCCGCTGTCACTGCGAAGGCAAAAGTCGCATCCAGCGATGAACTTGTGTAGCAAAATGTGTTTTTTATCATCTCCAATGGTCGTTTTTTTCTCAGCATCAACCGCCGAGATAAAAAACGCATCCGCGCTGAATCGGTGTATCAAAATGCGTTTATTTCATCTCTGCGGGCGCTTTTGTCTCCGCTGTCACTGCGGAGGCAAAACATGCATCCAGCGGTGAAATCGTGTATCAAAATGTGTTTCTTAACATCTCCAATGTTCGTTTTTTTCTCAGCAGCAACCGCGGAGATAAAAAACGCATCCGCGCTGAATCGGTGTAGCAAAATGCGTTTATTTCATCTCTGCGGGCGCTTTTGTCTCCGTTGTCACTGCGGAGGCAAAAAACGCATCCAGCGGTGAACTTGTGTAGCAAAATGTGTTTTTTATCATCTCCAATGGTCGTTTTTTTCTCAGGAGCAACCGCCGAGATAAAAAACGCAACCGCGCTGAATCGGTGTATCAAAATGCGTTTATTTCATCTCTGCGGGCGCTTTTGTCTCCGCTGTCACTGCGGTGGCAAAACACGCATCCAGCGGTGAAATCGTGTATCAAAATGTGTTTTTTACCATGTCCAATGTTCGTTTTTTCCTCAGCAGCAACCGCGGAGATAAAAAACGCATCCGCGCTGAATCGGTGTAGCAAAATGCGTTCATTTCACCTCTGCGAGCGCTTTTGTCTCCGCTGTCACTGCGAAGGAAAAAGTCGCATCCAGCGATGAACTTGTGTAGCAAAATGTGTTTTTTATCATCTCCACTGGTCGTTTTTTTCTCAGCAGCAGCCGCGGAGATAAAAAACGCATCCGCGCTGAATCGGTGTATCAAAATGCGTTTATTTCATCTCTGCGGACGCTTTTGTCTCCGCTGTCACTGCGGAGGCAAAAAACGCATCCAGCGGTGAACTTGTGTAGCAAAATGTGTTTTTACCATCTCCAATGGTCGTTTTCTCTCGACAGCAACCGCGGAGATAAAAAACGCATCCGCGCTGAATCGGTGTAGCAAAATGCGTTTATTTCATCTCTGCGGGCGCTTTTGTTTCCGCTGTCACTGCGAAGGCAAAAGTCGCATCCAGCGGTGAACTTGTGTAGCAAATTGTGTTTTTTATCATCTCCAATGGTCGTTTTTTTCTCAGCAGCAACCGCCGAGATAAAAAACGCATCCGCGCTGAATCGGTGTATCAAAATGCGTTTAGTTCATCTCTGCGGGCGCTTTTGTCTCCGCTGTCACTGCGAAGGCAAAAAACGCATCCAGCGGTGAAATTGTGTAGCAAAATGTGTTTTTTACCATCTCCAATGGTCGTTTTTTTCTCAGCAGCAACCGCGGAAATAAAAAACGCATCCGCGCTGAATCGGTGTAGCAAAATACGTTTATTTCATCTCTGCGGGCGCTTTTGTCTCCGCTGTCACTGCGAAGGTAAAAGTCGCATCCAGCGGTGAACTTGTGTAGCAAAATGTGTTTTTTATCATCTCCTATGGTCGTTTTTTTCTCAGCAGCAACCGCGGAGATAAAAAACGCATCCGCGCTGAATCGGTGTAGCAAAATGCGTTCATTTCACCTCTGCGAGCGCTTTTGTCTCCGCTGTCACTGCGGAGGCAAAAAACGCATCCATCGGTGAACTTGTGTAGCAAAATGTGTTTTTTACCATCTCCAATGGTCGTTTTTTTCTCAGCAGCAACCGCGGAAATAAAAATCGCATCCGCGCTGAATCGGTGTAGCAAAATACGTTTATTTCATCTCTGCGGGCGCTTTTGTCTCCGCTGTCACTGCAAAGGCAAAAGTCACATCCAGCGGTGAACTTGTGTAGCAAAATGTATTTTTTATCATCTCGAATGGTCGTTTTTTTCTCAGCAGCAGCCGCGGAGATAAAAACGCATCCGCGCTGAATCGGTGTATCAAAATGCGTTTATTTCATCTCTGCGAACGCTTTTGACTCCGCTGTCACTGCGGAGGCAAAAAACGCATCCAGCGGTGAACTTGTATAGCAAAATTTTTTTTTTACCATCTCCAATGGTCGTTTTTTTCTCAGCAGCAACCGCGGAGTTAAAAAACGCATCCGCGCTGAATCGGTGTATCAAAATGCGTTTATTTCATCTCTGCGGGCGCTTTTGTCTCCGCTGTCACTGCGAAGGCAAAAAACGCATCCAGCGGTGAAATTGTGTAGCAAAATGTGTTTTTTACCATCTCCAATGGTCGTTTTTTTCTCAGCAGCAACCGCGGAAATAAAAAACGCATCCGCGCTGAATCGGTGTAGCAAAATGCGTTTATTTCATCTCTGCGGGCGCTTTTGTCTCCGCTGTCACTGCGGAGGCAAAAGATGCATACAGCGGTGAACTTGTGTAGCAAAATGTGTTTTTTATCATCTCCAATGGTCGTTTTTTTCTCAGGAGCAACCGCGGAGATAAAAAACGCATCCGCGCTGAATCGGTGTAGCAAAATGCGTTTATTTCATCTCTGCGGGTGCTTTTGTCTCCGCTGTCACTGCGAAGGCAAAAGTCGCATCCAGCGGTGAACTTGTGTAGCGAAATGTGTTTTTTACCATCTCCAATGGTCGTTTTTTTCTCAGCAGCAACCGCGGAGATAAAAAACGCATCCGCGCTGAATCGTTGTAGCAAAATGCGTTTATTTCATCTCTGCGGGCGCTTTTGTCCCGCTGTCACTGCGAAGGCAAAAGTCTCATCCAGCGGTGAACTTGTGTAGCAAAATGTATTTTTTATCATCTCCAATGGTCGTTTTTTTCTCAGCAGCAGCCGCGGTGATTAAAAACGCATTCGCGCTGAATCGGTGTATCAAAATGCGTTTATTTCATCTCTGCGAACGCTTTTGTCTCCGCTGTCTCTCACTGCGGAGGCAAAAAACGCATCCAGCGGTGAACTTGTGTAGCAAAATATGTTTTTTACCATCTCCAATGGTCGTTTTTTTCTCAGCAGCAACCGCGGAGATAAAAAACGCATCCGCGCTGAATCGGTGTATCAAAATGCGTTTATTTCATCTCTGCGGGCGCTTTTGTCTCCGCTGTCACTGCGGAGGCAAAAAAACGCATCCAGCGGTGAACTTGTGTAGCAAAATATGTTTTTTACCATCTCCAATGGTCGTTTTTTTCTCAGCAGCAACCGCGGAGATAAAAAACGCATCCGCGCTGAATCGGTGTATCAAAATGCGTTTATTTCATCTCTGCGGGCGCTTTTGTCTCCGCTGTCACTGCGGAGGCAAAAAACGGATCCAGCTGTGAACTTGTGTAGCAAAATGTGTTTTTTATCATCTCCAATGGTCGTTTTTTTCTCAGCAGCAACCGCGGAGATATAAAACGCATCCGCGCTGAATCGGTGTAGCAAAATGCGTTTATTTCATCTCTGCGGGCGCTTTTGTCTCCGCTGTCACTGCGGAGGCAAAAAATGTATCCAGCGGTGAACTTGTCTAACAAAATGTGTTTTTTATCATCTCCTATGGTAGTTTTTTTCTCAGCAGCAACCGCGGAGATAAAAAACGCATCCGCGCTGAATCGGTGTAGCAAAATGCGTTTATTTCGTCTCTGCGGGCGCTTTTGTCTCCGCTGTCACTGCGAAGGCAAAAGTCGCATCCAGCGGTGAACTTGTGTAGCAAAATGTGTTTTTTATCATCTCCAATGTTCGTTTTTTTCTCAGCAGCAACCGCGGAGATAAAAAACGCATCCGCGCTGAATCGGTGTAGCAAAATGCGTTTATTTCGTCTCTGCGGGCGCTTTTGTCTCCGCTGTCACTGCGAAGGCAAAAGTCGCATCCAGCGGTGATCTTGTGTAGCAAAATGTGTTTTTTATCATCTCCAATGGTCGTTTTTTTCTCAGCAGCAACCGCGGAGATAAAAAACGCATCCGCGCTGAATCGTTGTAGCAAAATGCGTTTATTTCATCTCTGCGGGCGCTTTTGTCTCCGCTGTCACTGCGAAGGCAAAAGTCTCATCCAGCGGTGAACTTGTGTAGCAAAATGTATTTTTTATCATCTCCAATGGTCGTTTTTTTCTCAGCAGCAGCCGCGGTGATAAAAAACGCATTCGCGCTGAATCGGTGTATCAAAATGCGTTTATTTCATCTCTGCGAACGCTTTTGTCTCCGCTGTCACTGCGAGGGCAAAAAACGCATCCAGCGGTGAACTTGTGTAGCAAAATGTGTTTTTTTATCATCTCCATTGGTCGTTTTTTTCTCAGCAGCAACAGCCGAGATAAAAAACGCATCCGCGCTGAATCGGTGTAGCAAAATGCGTTTATTTCATCTCTGCGGGCGCTTTTGTCTCCGCTGTCACTGCGGAGGCAAAAGTCGCATCCAGCGGTGAACTTGTGTAGCAAAATGTGTTTTTTATCATCTCCTATGGTCGTTTTTTTCTCAGCAGCAACCGCGGAGATAAAAAACGCATCCGCGCTGAATCGGTGTAGCAAAATGCGTTTATTTCATCTCTGCGGGCGCTTTTGTCTCCGCTGTCACTGCGGAGGCAAAAAATGTTTCCAGCGGTGAACTTGTGTAACAAAATGTGTTTTTTTATCATCTCCTATGGTAGTTTTTTTCTCAGCTGCAACCGCGGAGATAAAAAACGCATCCGCGCTGAATCGGTGTAGCAAATGCGTTTATTTCATCTCTGCGAGCGCTTTTGTCTCCGCTGTCACTGCGGAGGCAAAAAAGCGCATCCAGCGGTGAACTTGTGTAGCAAAATGTGTTTTTTACCATCTCCAATGGTCGTTTTTTTCTCAGCAGCAACCGCGGAGATAAAAAACGCATCCGCGATGAATCGGTGTAGCAAAATGCGTTTATTTCATCTCTGCGGGCGCTTTTGTCTCCGCTGTCACTGCGGAGGCAAAAAAACGCATCCAGCGGTGAACTTGTGTAGCAAAATGTATTTTTTATCATCTCGAATGGTCGTTTTTTTCTCAGCAGCAGCCGCGGAGATAAAAAACGCATCCGCGCTGAATCGGTGTATCAAAATGCGTTTATTTCATCTCTGCGAACGCTTTTGTCTCCGCTCTCACTGCGGAGGCAAAAAACGCATCCAGCGGTGAACTTGTGTAGCAAAATATGTTTTTTACCATCTCCAATGGTCGTTTTTTTCTCAGCAGCAACCGCGGAGATAAAAAACGCATCCGCGCTGAATCGGTGTATCAAAATGCGTTTATTTCATCTCTGCGGGCGCTTTTGTCTCCGCTGTCACTGCGGAGGCAAAAAACGGATCCAGCTGTGAACTTGTGTAGCAAAATGTGTTTTTTATCATCTCCAATGGTCGTTTTTTTCTCAGCAGCAACCGCGGAGATATTAAACGCATCCGCGCTGAATCGGTGTAGCAAAATGCGTTTATCTCATCTCTGCGGGCGCTTTTGTCTCCGCTGTCACTGCGGAGGCAAAAAATGTATCCAGCGGTGAACTTGTCTAACAAAATGTGTTTTTTATCATCTCCTATGGTAGTTTTTTTCTCAGCAGCAACCGCGGAGATAAAAAAACGCATCCGCGCTGAATCGGTGTAGCAAAATGCGTTTATTTCATCTCTGCGGGCGCTTTTGTCTCCGCTGTCTCTGCGAAGGCAAAAGTCGCATCCAGCGGTGAACTTGTGTAGCAAAATGTGTTTTTTAACATCTCCAATGGTCGTTTTTTTCTCAGCAGCAACCGCCGAGATAAAAAACGCATCCGCGCTGATTCGGTGTATCAAAATGCGTTTATTTCATCTCTGCGAGCGCTTTTGTCTCCTCTGTCACTGCGGAGGCAAAAAGCGCATCCAGCGGTGAACTTGTGTAGCAAAATGTGTTTTTTACCATCTCCAATGGTCGTTTTTTTCTCAGCAGCAACCGCGGAGATAAAAAACGCATCCGCGATGAATCGGTGTAGCAAAATGCGTTTATTTCATCTCTGCGGGCGCTTTTGTCTCCGCTGTCACTGCGGAGGCAAAAAACGCATCCAGCGGTGAACTTGTGTAGCAAAATGTATTTTTTATCATCTCGAATGGTCGTTTTTTTCTCAGCAGCAGCCGCGGAGATAAAAAACGCATCCGCGCTGAATCGGTGTATCAAAATGCGTTTATTTCATCTCTGCGAACGCTTTTGTCTCCGCTCTCACTGCGGAGGCAAAAAACGCATCCAGCGGTGAACTTGTGTAGCAAAATATGTTTTTTACCATCTCCAATGGTCGTTTTTTTCTCAGCAGCAACCGCGGAGATAAAAAACGCATCCGCGCTGAATCGGTGTATCAAAATGCGTTTATTTCATCTCTGCGGGCGCTTTTGTCTCCGCTGTCACTGCGGAGGCAAAAAACGGATCCAGCTGTGAACTTGTGTAGCAAAATGTGTTTTTTATCATCTCCAATGGTCGTTTTTTTCTCAGCAGCAACCGCGGAGATATTAAACGCATCCGCGCTGAATCGGTGTAGCAAAATGCGTTTATCTCATCTCTGCGGGCGCTTTTGTCTCCGCTGTCACTGCGGAGGCAAAAAATGTATCCAGCGGTGAACTTGTCTAACAAAATGTGTTTTTCATCATCTCCTATGGTAGTTTTTTTCTCAGCAGCAACCGCGGAGATAAAAAACGCATCCGCGCTGAATCGGTGTAGCAAAATGCGTTTATTTCATCTCTGCGGGCGCTTTTGTCTCCGCTGTCTCTGCGAAGGCAAAAGTCGCATCCAGCGGTGAACTTGTGTAGCAAAATGTGTTTTTTAACATCTCCAATGGTCGTTTTTTTCTCAGCAGCAACCGCCGAGATAAAAAACGCATCCGCGCTGATTCGGTGTATCAAAATGCGTTTATTTCATCTCTGCGGGCGCTTTTGTCTCCGCTGTCACTGCGGAGGCAGAAAACGCATCCAGCGGTGAAATCGTGTAGCAAAATGTGTTTTTTACCATCTCCAATGTTCGTTTTTATCTCAGCAGCAACCGCGAAGAAAAAAAACGCATCCGCGCTGAATCGGTGTAGCAAAATGCGTTTATTTCATCTCTACGAGCGCTTTTGTCTCCGCTGTCACTGCAAAGGCAAAAGTCGCATCCAGCGGAGAACTTGTGTAGCAAAATGTGTTTTTTTTCATCTCCAATGGTCGTTTTTTTCTCAGCAGCAGCCGCGGAGATAAAAAACGTATCCGCGCTGAATCGGTGTATCAAAATGCGTTTATTTCATCTCTGCGGACGCTTTTGTCTCCGCTGTCACTGCGGAGGCAAAAAACGCATCCAGCGGTGAACTTGTGTAGCAAAATGTGTTTTTTACCATCTCCAATGGTCGTTTTTTTCTCAGCAGCAACCGCGGAGATAAAAAACGCATCCGCGCTGAATCGGTGTAGCAAAATGCGTTTATTTCGTCTCTGCGGGCGCTTTTGTCTCCGCTGTCACTGCGAAGGCAAAAGTCGCATCCAGCGGTGAACTTGTGTAGCAAAATGTGTTTTTTATCATCTCCAATGGTCGTTTTTTTCTCAGCAGCAACCGCGGAGATAAAAAACGCATCCGCGCTGAATCGGTGTATCAAAATGCGTTTATTTCATCTCTGCGGGCGCTTTTGTCTCCGCTGTCACTGCGGAGGCAAAAAACGGATCCAGCTGTGAACTTGTGTAGCAAAATGTGTTTTTTATTATCTCCAATGGTCGTTTTTTTCTCAGCAGCAACCGCGGAGATATTAAACGCATCCGCGCTGAATCGGTGTAGCAAAATGCGTTTATCTCATCTCTGCGGGCGCTTTTGTCTCCGCTGTCACTGCGGAGGCAAAAAATGTATCCAGCGGTGAACTTGTCTAACAAAATGTGTTTTTTATCATCTCCTATGGTAGTTTTTTTCTCAGCAGCAACCGCGGAGATATTAAACGCATCCGCGCTGAATCGGTGTAGCAAAATGCGTTTATCTCATCTCTGCGGGCGCTTTTGTCTCCGCTGTCACTGCGGAGGCAAAAAATGTATCCAGCGGTGAACTTGTCTAACAAAATGTGTTTTTTATCATCTCCTATGGTAGTTTTTTTCTCAGCAGCAACCGCGGAGATAAAAAACGCATCCGCGCTGAATCGTTGTAGCAAAATGCGTTTATTTCATCTCTGCGGGCGCTTTTGTCTCCGCTGTCACTGCGAGGGCAAAAAACGCATCCAGCGGTGAACTTGTGTAGCAAAATGTGTTTTTTATCATCTCCAATGGTCGTTTTTTTCTCAGCAGCAACAGCCGAGATAAAAAACGCATCCGCGCTGAATCGGTGTAGCAAAATGCGTTTATTTCATCTCTGCGGGCGCTTTTGTCTCCGCTATCACTGCGAAGGCAAAAGTCGCATCCAGCGGTGAACTTGTGCAGCAAAATGTGTTTTTTATCATCTCCAATGGTCGTTTTTTTCTCAGCAGCAACCGCGGAGATAAAAAACGCATCCGCGCTGAATCGGTGTATCAAAATGCGTTTATTTCATCTCTGCGGGCGCTTTTGTCTCCGCTGTCACTGCGGAGGCAAAAAACGGATCCAGCTGTGAACTTGTGTAGCAAAATGTGTTTTTTATCATCTCCAATGGTCGTTTTTTTCTCAGCAGCAACCGCGGAGATATAAAACGCATCCGCGCTGAATCGGTGTAGCAAAATGCGTTTATTTCATCTCTGCGGGCGCTTTTGTCTCCGCTGTCACTGCGGAGGCAAAAAATGTATCCAATGGTGAACTTGTGTAACAAAATGTGTTTTTTATCATCTCCTATGGTGGTTTTTTTCTCAGCAGCAACCGCGGAGATAAAAAACGCATCCGCGCTGAATCGGTGTAGCAAAATGCATTTATTTCGTCTCTGCCGGCGCTTTTGTCTCCGCTGTCACTGCGAAGGCAAAAGTCGCATCCAGCGGTGAACTTGTGTAGCGAAATGTGTTTTTTATCATCTCCAATGGTCGTTTTTTTCTCAGCAGCAACCGCGGAGATAAAAAACGCATCCGCGCTGAATCGGTGTAGCAAAATGCGTTTATTTCATCTCTGCGAGCGTTTTTGTCTCCGCTGTCACTGCGAAGGCAAAAGTCGCATCCAGCGATGAACTTGTGTAGCAACATGTGTTTTTTATCATCTCCAATGGTCGTTTTTTTCTCAGCAGCAACCGCGGAGATAAAAAACGCATCCGCGCTGAATCGGTGTAGCAAAATGCGTTTATTTCGTCTCTGCGGGCGCTTTTGTCTCCGCTGTCACTGCGAAGGCAAAAGTCGCATCCAGCGGTGA
Source organism: Cerceris rybyensis (assembly GCA_910591515.1). NCBI lineage: Eukaryota > Metazoa > Arthropoda > Insecta > Hymenoptera > Crabronidae > Cerceris > Cerceris rybyensis. The sequence goes on along the minus strand of CAJUXP010000492.1, from coordinate 10,997 downwards.
ACTTGTGTAGCAAAATGTGTTTTTTATCATCTCCAATGGTCGTTTTTTTCTCAGCAGCAACCGCGGAGATAAAAAACGCATCCGCGCTGAATCGTTGTAGCAAAATGCGTTTATTTCATCTCTGCGGGCGCTTTTGTCTCCGTTGTCACTGCGAAGGCAAAAGTCTCATCCAGCGGTGAACTTGTGTAGCCAAATGTATTTTTTATCATCTCCAATGGTCGTTTTTTTCTCAGCAGCAGCCGCGGTGATAAAAAACGCATTCGCGCTGAATCGGTGTATCAAAATGCGTTTATTTCATCTCTGCGAACGCTTTTGTCTCCGCTGTCACTGCGAGGGCAAAAAACGCATCCAGCGGTGAACTTGTGTAGCAAAATGTGTTTTTTATCATCTCCAATGGTCGTTTTTTTCTCAGCAGCAACAGCCGAGATAAAAAACGCATCCGCGCTGAATCGGTGTAGCAAAATGCGTTTATTTCATCTCTGCGAGCGTTTTTGTCTCCGCTGTCACTGCGAAGGCAAAAGTCGCATCCAGCGATGAACTTGTGTAGCAAAATGTGTTTTTTATCATCTCCAATGGTCGTTTTTTTCTCAGCAGCAACCGCGGAGATATAAAACGCATCCGCGCTGAATCGGTGTAGCAAAATGCGTTTATTTCATCTCTGCGGGCGCTTTTGTCTCCGCTGTCACTGCGGAGGCAAAAGTCGCATCCAGCGGTGAACTTGTGTAGCAAAATGTGTTTTTTATCATCTCCTATGGTCGTTTTTTTCTCAGCAGCAACCGCGGAGATAAAAAACGCATCCGCGCTGAATCGGTGTAGCAAAATGCGTTTATTTCATCTCTGCGGGCGCTTTTGTCTCCGCTGTCACTGCGGAGGCAAAAAATGTATCCAGCGGTGAACTTGTGTAACAAAATGTGTTTTTTATCATCTCCTATGTTAGTTTTTTTCTCAGCAGCAACCGCGGAGATAAAAAACGCATCCGCGCTGACTCGGTGTAGCAAAATGCGTTTATTTCATCTCTGCGAGCGCTTTTGTCTCCGCTGTCACTGCGGAGGCAAAAAGCGCATCCAGCGGTGAACTTGTGTAGCAAAATGTGTTTTTTACCATCTCCAATGGTCATTTTTTTCTCAGCAGCAACCGCGGAGATAAAAAACGCATCCGCGCTGAATCGTTGTAGCAAAATGCGTTTATTTCATCTCTGCGGGCGCTTTTGTCTCCGCTGTCACTGCGGAGGCAAAAAATGTATCCAGCGGTGAACTTGAGTAGCAAAATGTGTTTTTTATCATCTCCAATGGTCGTTTTTTTCTCAGCAGCAACCGCGGAGATAATAAACGCATCCGCGCTGAATCGGTGCAGCAAAATGAGTTTATTTCATCTCTGCGGGCGCTTTTGTCTCCGCTGTCACTGCGGAGGCAAAAAATGTATCCAGCGGTGAACTTGTGTAGCAAAATGTGTTTTTTATCATCTCCAAAGGTCGTTTTTTTCTCAGCAGCAACCGCGGAGATAATAAACGCATCCGCGCTGAATCGGTGTAGCAAAATGCGTTTATTTCATCTCTGCGGGCGCTTTTGTCTCCGCTGTCACTGCGGAGGCAAAAAATGTATCCAGCGGTGAACTTGTGTAGCAAAATGTGTTTTTTATCATCTCCTATGGTCGTTTTTTCCTCAGCAGCAACCGCGGAGATAAAAAACGCATCCGCGCTGAATCGGTGTATCAAAATGCGTTTATTTCATCTCTGCGGGCGCTTTTGTCTCCGCTGTCACTGCGGAGGCAAAAAACGCATCCAGCGGTGAACTTGTGTAGCAAAATGTGTTTTTTATCATCTCCAATGGTTGTTTTTTTCTCAGCAGCAACCGCGGAGATAAAAAACGCATCCGCGCTGAATCGGTGTAGCAAAATGCGTTTATTTCATCTCTGCGGGCGCTTTTGTCTCGGCTGTCACTGCGAAGGCAAAAGTCGCATCCAGCGGTGAACTTGTGTAGCAAAATGTGTTTTTTACAATCTCCAATGGTCGTTTTTTTCTCAGCAGCAATCGCGGAGATAAAAAACGCATCCGCGCTGATTCGGTGTTTCAAAATGCGTTTATTTCATCTCTGCGGGCGCTTTTGTCTCCGCTGTCACTGCGGAGGCAAAAAACGCATCCAGCGGTGAACTTGTGTAGCAAAATGTGTTTTTTATCATTTCCTATGGTCGTTTTTTTCTCAGCAGCAACCGCGGAGATAAAAAACGCATCCGCGCTGAAAAGGTGTATCAAAATGCGTTTAATACATCTCTGCGGGCGCTTTTGTCTCCGCTGTCACTGCGGTGGCAAAAAATGTATCCAGCGGTGAACTTGAGTAGCAAAATGTGTTTTTTATCATCTCCAATGGTCGTTTTTTTCTCAGCAGCAACCGCGGAGATAATAAACGCATCCGCGCTGAATCGGTGCAGCAAAATGAGTTTATTTCATCTCTGCGGGCGCTTTTGTCTCCGCTGTCACTGCGGAGGCAAAAAATGTATCCAGCGGTGAACTTGTGTAGCAAAATGTGTTTTTTATCATCTCCAATGGTCGTTTTTTTCTCAGCAGCAACCGCGGAGATAATAAACGCATCCGCGCTACATCGGTGTAGCAAAATGCGTTTATTTCATCTCTGCGGGCGCTTTTGTCTCCGCTGTCACTGCGGAGGCAAAAAATGTATCCAGCGGTGAACTTGTGTAGCAAAATGTGTTTTTTATCATCTCCTATGGTCGTTTTTTCCTCAGCAGCAACCGCGGAGATAAAAAACGCATCCGCGCTGAATCGGTGTAGCAAAATGCGTTTATTTCATCTCTGCGGGCGCTTTTGTCTCCGCTGTCACTGCGGAGGCAAAAAACGCATCCACCGGTGAACTTGTGTAGCAAAATGTGTTTTTTACCATCTCCAATGGTCGTTTTTTTCTCAACAGCAACCGCGGAAATAAAAAACTCATCCGCGCTGAATCGGTGTAGCAAAATGCGTTTATTTCATCTCTGCGGGCGCTTTTGTCTTCGCTGTCACTGCGGAGGCAAAAAATGCATACAGCGGTGAACTTGTGTAGCGAAATGTGTTTTTTATCATCTCCAATGGTCGTTTTTTTCTCAGCAGCAACCGCGGAGATAAAAAACGCATCCGCGCTGAATCGGTGTAGCAAAATGCGTTTATTTCATCTCTGCGAACGTTTTTGTCTCCGCCGTCACTGCGAAGGCAAAAGTCGCATCCAGCGATGAACTTGTGTAGCAAAATGTGTTTTTTATCATCTCCAATGGTCGTTTTTTTCTCAGCAGCAACCGCGGAGATAAAAAACGCATCCGCGCTGAATCGGTGTAGCAAAATGCGTTTATTTCGTCTCTGCGGGCGCTTTTGTCTCCGCTGTCACTGCGGAGGCAAAAGTTGCATCCAGCGGTGAACTTGTGTAGCAAAATGTGTTTTTTATCATCTCCAATGGTCGTTTTTTTCTCAGCAGCAACCGCGGAGATAAAAAACGCATCCGCGCTGAATCGGTGTAGCAAAATGCGTTTATTTCGTCTCTGCGGGCGCTTTTGTCTCCGCTGTCACTGCGAAGGCAAAAGTCGCATCCAGCGGTGAACTTGTGTAGCAAAATGTGTTTTTTATCATCTCCAATGGTCGTTTTTTTCTCAGCAGCAACCGCGGAGATAAAAAACGCATCCGCGCTGAATCGTTGTAGCAAAATGCGTTTATTTCATCTCTGCGGGCTCTTTTGTCTCCGCTGTCACTGCGGAGGCAAAAAACGCATCCAGCGGTGAACTTGTGTAGCAAAATGTGTTTTTTATCATTTCCTATGGTCGTTTTTTTCTCAGCAGCAACCGCGGAGATAAAAAACGCATCCGCGCTGAATCGGTGTAGCAAAATGCGTTTAATTCATCTCTGCGGGCGCTTTTGTCTCCGCTGTCACTGCGGAGGCAAAAAATGTATCCAGCGGTGAACTTGAGTAGCAAAATGTGTTTTTTATCATCTCCAATGGTCGTTTTTTTCTCAGCAGCAACCGCGGAGATAATAAACGCATCCGCGCTGAATCGGTGCAGCAAAATGAGTTTATTTCATCTCTGCGGGCGCTGTTGTCTCCGCTGTCACTGCGGAGGCAAAAAATGTATCCAGCGGTGAACTTGTGTAGCAAAATGTGTTTTTTATCATCTCCAAAGGTCGTTTTTTTCTCAGCAGCAACCGCGGAGATAATAAACGCATCCGCGCTGAATCGGTGTAGCAAAATGCGTTTATTTCATCTCTGCAGGCGCTTTTGTCTCCGCTGTCACTGCGGAGGCAAAAAATGTATCCAGCGGTGAACTTGTGTAGCAAAATGTGTTTTTTATCATCTCCTATGGTCGTTTTTTCCTCAGCAGCAACCGCGGAGATAAAAAACGCATCCGCGCTGAATCGGTGTATCAAAATGCGTTTATTTCATCTCTGCGGACGCTTTTGTCTCCGCTGTCACTGCGGAGGCAAAAAACGCATCCAGCGGTGAACTTGTGTAGCAAAATGTGTTTTTTATCATCTCCAATGGTTGTTTTTTTCTCAGCAGCAACCGCGGAGATAAAAAACGCATCCGCGCTGAATCGGTGTAGCAAAATGCGTTTATTTCATCTCTGCGGGCGCTTTTGTCTCGGCTGTCACTGCGAAGGCAAAAGTCGCATCCAGCGGTGAACTTGTGTAGCAAAATGTGTTTTTTACAATCTCCAATGGTCGTTTTTTTCTCAGCAGCAATCGCGGAGATAAAAAACGCATCCGCGCTGATTCGGTGTTTCAAAATGCGTTTATTTCATCTCTGCGGGCGCTTTTGTCTCCGCTGTCACTGCGGAGGCAAAAAACGCATCCAGCGGTGAACTTGTGTAGCAAAATGTGTTTTTTATCATTTCCTATTGTCGTTTTTTTCTCAGCAGCAACCGCGGAGATAAAAAACGCATCCGCGCTGAATCGGTGTAGCAAAATGCGTTTAATACATCTCTGCGGGCGCTTTTGTCTCCGCTGTCACTGCGGAGGCAAAAAATGTATCCAGCGGTGAACTTGAGTAGCAAAATGTGTTTTTTATCATCTCCAATGGTCGTTTTTTTCTCAGCAGCAACCGCGGGGATAATAAACGCATCCGCGCTGAATCGGTGCAGCAAAATGAGTTTATTTCATCTCTGCGGGCGCTTTTGTCTCCGCTGTCACTGCGGAGGCAAAAAATGTATCCAGCGGTGAACTTGTGTAGCAAAATGTGTTTTTTATCATCTCCAATGGTCGTTTTTTTCTCAGCAGCAACCGCGGAGATAATAAACGCATCCGCGCTAAATCGGTGTAGCAAAATGCGTTTATTTCATCTCTGCGGGCGCTTTTGTCTCCGCTGTCACTGCGGAGGCAAAAAATGTATCCAGCGGTGAACTTGTGTAGCAAAATGTGTTTTTTATCATCTCCTATGGTCGTTTTTTCCTCAGCAGCAACCGCGGAGATAAAAAACGCATCCGCGCTGAATCGGTGTAGCAAAATGCGTTTATTTCATCTCTGCGGGCGCTTTTGTCTCCGCTGTCACTGCGGAGGCAAAAAACGCATCCACCGGTGAACTTGTGTAGCAAAATGTGTTTTTTACCATCTCCAATGGTCGTTTTTTTCTCAACAGCAACCGCGGAAATAAAAAACTCATCCGAGCTGAATCGGTGTAGCAAAATGCGTTTATTTCATCTCTGCGGGCGCTTTTGTCTCCGCTGTCACTGCGGAGGCAAAAAATGCATACAGCGGTGAACTTGTGTAGCGAAATGTGTTTTTTATCATCTCCAATGGTCGTTTTTTTCTCAGCAGCAACCGCGGAGATAAAAAACGCATCCGCGCTGAATCGGTGTAGCAAAATGCGTTTATTTCATCTCTGCGAACGTTTTTGTCTCCGCCGTCACTGCGAAGGCAAAAGTCGCATCCAGCGATGAACTTGTGTAGCAAAATGTGTTTTTTATCATCTCCAATGGTCGTTTTTTTCTCAGCAGCAACCGCGGAGATAAAAAACGCATCCGCGCTGAATCGGTGTAGCAAAATGCGTTTATTTCGTCTCTGCGGGCGCTTTTGTCTCCGCTGTCACTGCGGAGGCAAAAGTTGCATCCAGCGGTGAACTTGTGTAGCAAAATGTGTTTTTTATCATCTCCAATGGTCGTTTTTTTCTCAGCAGCAACCGCGGAGATAAAAAACGCATCCGCGCTGAATCGGTGTAGCAAAATGCGTTTATTTCATCTCTGCGAACGTTTTTGTCTCCGCCGTCACTGCGAAGGCAAAAGTCGCATCCAGCGATGAACTTGTGTAGCAAAATGTGTTTTTTATCATCTCCAATGGTCGTTTTTTTCTCAGCAGCAACCGCGGAGATAAAAAACGCATCCGCGCTGAATCGGTGTAGCAAAATGCGTTTATTTCGTCTCTGCGGGCGCTTTTGTCTCCGCTGTCACTGCGGAGGCAAAAGTTGCATCCAGCGGTGAACTTGTGTAGCAAAATGTGTTTTTTATCATCTCCAATGGTCGTTTTTTTCTCAGCAGCAACCGCGGAGATAAAAAACGCATCCGCGCTGAATCGGTGTAGCAAAATGCGTTTATTTCGTCTCTGCGGGCGCTTTTGTCTCCGCTGTCACTGCGAAGGCAAAAGTCGCATCCAGCGGTGAACTTGTGTAGCAAAATGTGTTTTTTATCATCTCCAATGGTCGTTTTTTTCTCAGCAGCAACCGCGGAGATAAAAAACGCATCCACGCTGAATCGTTGTAGCAAAATGCGTTTATTTCATCTCTGCGGGCGCTTTTGTCTCCGCTGTCACTGCGGAGGCAAAAAACGCATCCAGCGGTGAACTTGTGTAGCAAAATGTGTTTTTTATCATTTCCTATGGTCGTTTTTTTCTCAGCAGCAACCGCGGAGATAAAAAACGCATCCGCGCTGAATCGGTGTAGCAAAATGCGTTTAATTCATCTCTGCGGGCGCTTTTGTCTCCGCTGTCACTGCGGAGGCAAAAAATGTATCCAGCGGTGAACTAGAGTAGCAAAATGTGTTTTTTATCATCTCCAATGGTCGTTTTTTTCTCAGCAGCAACCGCGGAGATAATAAACGCATCCGCGCTGAATCGGTGCAGCAAAATGAGTTTATTTCATCTCTGCGGGCGCTTTTGTCTCCGCTGTCACTGCGGAGGCAAAAAATGTATCCAGCGGTGAACTTGTGTAGCAAAATGTGTTTTTTATCATCTCCAAAGGTCGTTTTTTTCTCAGTAGCAACCGCGGAGATAATAAACGCATCCGCGCTGAATCGGTGTAGCAAAATGCGTTTATTTCATCTCTGCGGGCGCTTTTGTCTCCGCTGTCACTGCGGAGGCAAAAAATGTATCCAGCGGTGAACTTGTGTAGCAAAATGTGTTTTTTATCATCTCCTATGGTCGTTTTTTCCTCAGCAGCAACCGCGGAGATAAAAAACGCATCCGCGCTGAATCGGTGTATCAAAATGCGTTTATTTCATCTCTGCGGACGCTTTTGTCTCCGCTGTCACTGCGGAGGCAAAAAACGCATCCAGCGGTGAACTTGTGTAGCAAAATGTGTTTTTTATCATCTCCAATGGTCGTTTTTTTCTCAGCAGCAACCGCGGAGATAAAAAACGCATCCGCGCTGAATCGGTGTAGCAAAATGCGTTTATTTCATCTCTGCGGGCGCTTTTGTCTCGGCTGTCACTGCGAAGGCAAAAGTCGCATCCAGCGGTGAACTTGTGTAGCAAAATGTGTTTTTTACAATCTCCAATGGTCGTTTTTTTCTCAGCAGCAATCGCGGAGATAAAAAACGCATCCGCGCTGATTCGGTGTTTCAAAATGCGTTTATTTCATCTCTGCGGGCGCTTTTGTCTCCGCTGTCACTGCGGAGGCAAAAAACGCATCCAGCGGTGAACTTGTGTAGCAAAATGTGTTTTTTATCATTTCCTATGGTCGTTTTTTTCTCAGCAGCAACCGCGGAGATAAAAAACGCATCCGCGCTGAATCGGTGTAGCAAAATGCGTTTAATACATCTCTGCGGGCGCTTTTGTCTCCGCTGTCACTGCGGAGGCAAAAAATGTATCCAGCGGTGAACTTGAGTAGCAAAATGTGTTTTTTATCATCTCCAATGGTCGTTTTTTTCTCAGCAGCAACCGCGGGGATAATAAACGCATCCGCGCTGAATCGGTGCAGCAAAATGAGTTTATTTCATCTCTGCGGGCGCTTTTGTCTCCGCTGTCACTGCGGAGGCAAAAAATGTATCCAGCGGTGAACTTGTGTAGCAAAATGTGTTTTTTTATCATCTCCAATGGTCGTTTTTTTCTCAGCAGCAACCGCGGAGATAATAAACGCATCCGCGCTAAATCGGTGTAGCAAAATGCGTTTATTTCATCTCTGCAGGCGCTTTTGTCTCCGCTGTCACTGCGGAGGCAAAAAATGTATCCAGCGGTGAACTTGTGTAGCAAAATGTGTTTTTTATCATCTCCTATGGTCGTTTTTTCCTCAGCAGCAACCGCGGAGATAAAAAACGCATCCGCGCTGAATCGGTGTAGCAAAATGCGTTTATTTCATCTCTGCGGGCGCTTTTGTCTCCGCTGTCACTGCGGAGGCAAAAAACGCATCCACCGGTGAACTTGTGTAGCAAAATGTGTTTTTTACCATCTCCAATGGTCGTTTTTTTCTCAACAGCAACCGCGGAAATAAAAAACTCATCCGCGCTGAATCGGTGTAGCAAAATGCGTTTATTTCATCTCTGCGGGCGCTTTTGTCTCCGCTGTCACTGCGGAGGCAAAAAATGCATACAGCGGTGAACTTGTGTAGCAAAATGTGTTTTTTATCATCTCCAATGGTCGTTTTTTTCTCAGCAGCAACCGCGGAGATAAAAAACGCATCCGCGCTGAATCGGTGTAGCAAAATGCGTTTATTTCATCTCTGCGGGCGCTTTTGTCTCCGCTGTCACTGCGAAGGCAAAAGTCGCATCCAGCGGTGAACTTGTGTAGCAAAATGTGTTTTTTATCATCTCCAATGGTCGTTTTTTTCTCAGCAGCAACCGCCGAGATAAAAAACGCATCCGCGCTGATTCGGTGTATCAAAATGCGTTTATTTCATCTCTGCGGGCGCTTTTGTCTCCGCTGTCACTGCGGAGGCAAAAAACGCATCCAGCGGTGAAATCGTGTAGCAAAATGCGTTTATTTCATCTCTGCGAACGTTTTTGTCTCCGCCGTCACTGCGAAGGCAAAAGTCGCATCCAGCGATGAACTTGTGTAGCAAAATGTGTTTTTTATCATCTCCAATGGTCGTTTTTTTCTCAGCAGCAACCGCGGAGATAAAAAACGCATCCGCGCTGAATCGTTGTAGCAAAATGCGTTTATTTCATCTCTGCGGGCGCTTTTGTCTCCGCTGTCACTGCGAAGGCAAAAGTCCCATCCAGCGGTGAACTTGTGTAGCAAAATGTATTTTTTATCATCTCCAATGGGCGTTTTTTTCTCAGCAGCAGCCGCGGAGTTAAAAAAAACGCATCCGCGCTGAATCGGTGTATCAAAATGCGTTTATTTCATCTCTGCGAACGCTTTTGTTTCCGCTGTCACTGCGGAGGCAAAAAACGCATCCAGCGGTGAACTTATGTAGCAAAATATGTTTTTTACCATCTCCAATGGTCCTTTTTTTCTCAGCAGCAACCGCGGAGATAAAAAACGCATCCGCGCTGAATCGGTGTAGCAAAATGCGTTTTATTTCGTCTCTGCGGGCGCTTTTGTCTCCGCTGTCACTGTGAAGGCAAAAGTCGCATCCAGCGGTGAACTTGTGTAGCAAAATGTGTTTTTTATCATCTCCAATGGTCGTTTTTTTTCTCAGCAGCAACCGCGGAGATAAAAAACGCATCCGCGATGAATCGGTGTAGCAAAATGCGTTTATTTTCATCTCTGCGGGCGCTTTTTTGTCACTGCGGAGGCAAAAAACGCATCCAGCGGTGAAATTGTGTAGCAAAATGTGTTTTTTACCATCTCCAATGGTGGTTTTTTTTCTCAGCAGCAACCGCGAAGATAAAAAACGCATCCGCGCTGAATCGGTGTAGCAAAATGCGTTTATTTCATCTCTGCGGGCGCTTTTGTCTCCGCTGTCACTGCGGAGGCAAAAGTCTCATCCAGCGGTGAACTTGTGTAGCAAAATGTGTTTTTTATCATCTCCAATGGTCGTTTTTTTCTCAGCAGCAGCCGCGGAGATAAAAAACGCATCTGCGCTGAATCGGTGTATCAAAATGCGTTTATTTCATCTCTGCGGACGCTTTTGTCTCCGCTGTCACTGCGGAGGCAAAAAACGCATCCAGCGGTGAACTTGTGTAGCAAAATGTGTTTTTTATCATCTCCAATGGTTGTTTTTTTCTCAGCAGCAACCGCGGAGATAAAAAACGCATCCGCGCTGAATCGGTGTAGCAAAATGCGTTTATATCATCTCTGCGGGCGCTTTTGTCTCGGCTGTCACTGCGAAGGCAAAAGTCGCATCCAGCGGTGAACTTGTGTAGCAAAATGTGTTTTTTACAATCTCCAATGGTCGTTTTTTTCTCAGCAGCAATCGCGGAGATAAAAACGCATCCGCGCTGATTCGGTGTTTCAAAATGCGTTTATTTCATCTCTGCGGGCGCTTTTGTCTCCGCTGTCACTGCGGAGGCAAAAAACGCATCCAGCGGTGAACTTGTGTAGCAAAATGTGTTTTTTAACATTTCCTATGGTCGTTTTTTTCTCAGCAGCAACCGCGGAGATAAAAAACGCATCCGCGCTGAATCGGTGTAGCAAAATGCGTTTAATTCGTCTCTGCGGGCGCTTTTGTCTCCGCTGTCACTGCGGAGGCAAAAAATGTATCCAGCGGTGAACTTGAGTAGCAAAATGTGTTTTTTATCATCTCCAATGGTCGTTTTTTTCTCAGCAGCAACCGCGGGGATAATAAACGCATCCGCGCTGAATCGGTGCAGCAAAATGAGTTTATTTCATCTCTGCGGGCGCTTTTGTCTCCGCGCTGTCACTGCGGAGGCAAAAAATGT